>CAUYLG010004900.1:0-15599 GCA_963573385.1 Cacajao melanocephalus | reverse complement strand
ACTAAAAATACAAAAATTAGCTGGGCATGGTGGCACATGCCTGTAGTCCCAGCTACTCGGGAGGCTGAGGCAGGAGAATCCCTTGAACCCTGGAGGCGGAGGTTGCAGTGAGCTGAGATCATGCCACTGCACTCCAGCCTGGCAGCAGAGTGAGACTCCATGTCAAAAAAAAAAAAAAATCTCATTTGGTCTCTTAAAAGTCCTTTTTAAAAATTTGATCTCAATAATCCTCCAAGGAAATTATTAGCTCAATTTTTTTCCCCAGGGCAGAAACTGAGTCTTAGACCTGATGTTAGAGTAACAATAAGAGGTCTTAGAGGTCAGAATATTACTATTTCCTCTAATGAAAACTTTTAACTTTCTACCAGATTTTAGTGTACCTTGGAAGAACTGATCTGAAATGAAAGCCTATATAAAAAATATATATATATAAAAGAAGACATCCTCAAAATGTGAAAACCAATGCTGAATTGAAGGAAGGTGGAATCAGCATTGAAGGTGGAGGATTATTTAACACAAAACAATAAATAAAGCAAAAAATTAATTGCTTTTTAGTGACAGGAATTAAATGATAACCTAATGAAGCAATGCATTCCTTCTATTAAATTCAACAGTTAGGTTCTTTGGAATTATTGCTGGAAATTTTGTGTGTGCGTGTGTGTGTGTGTGTGTGTGTGCGTGCACGCATGTGTGTGAAAGAGAGAGTGATGGCAAGAAAGGTAACAAAAGAGATGATTTCCAGGCGTCATTTAATTTTGGGCTGTGCGTCAAAAGAATGCAGACCTACTTACTGGCACTGTTACACGCAAGGACTATGGAAATTATCCTATAATCCTCTGACAAGGGCAGATGTGTGAACAGCAGTTTAAAATAATAAATGACAGAAAGGTATAAATGCAGCAAGGAGAAAATGATTAAGTCTAGGGAAGCTTTGGGATACTGCATGGAAGGGAGGCATTTTTTTGTGTCTATATTCGTGAGGGATATTGTTGTGTAGTTTTTAAAAAATGCCTTTTTTTTCTAGTTTTGGTATCGTAGCAATGCAAGCCTCACAAAATGAGTTGAGATGTTCTCCTTCCTTTTTATATTTTGTAAGAGTTTATGTAGAATTCATATTATTTTTTCTATATGTGTTTGATGGAATTCTTGAATAAAGCCATCTGAGCCTGGAGTTTCGTTTGTGAAAAAGTTCTTTGACTGTAAATTTAATTTCAACTGCAGTTTGAATATACAATTTCAAATAAAGGGTTTTAGAAAGATAAAGTTCAAATGTTATTTCTTCTCCTTTCAGAACTGGTTATTTATATTTTTCAAGAAATTTGTCTATTTCATCTAAGTTGTGAAATTTATTGTCATTAAGTTATTCACAACATTTTCTTCTTTCCTATGTCTGGAGTATCTGTAGTGATGTCTCCTCTTTCACTGCTGATATTGATATTCTGTGCATTCTCTATTTTTTGATTAGTCTGGCTAGAGATTTATCAAGTTTAATGATATTTTCATAAAACTTGTTTGAAATTTTACTGAATTTTTGGGTCCTCAATTTTTAATTTTATTGATTTCTGCTTTATAATATTTTCTTATTTATTTGGGTTAATTTGGCTCTTTTTTTCTAGTTTCTTGAGGTAGAAGATATCATTTATTTAAGATCTTCCTTCCTTTCTAATATAAGCATTGGATACTATAAAGTTTTCTTTAAATATTGTTTAAGCTGTAAGCTACAATCCAGAAATCTTAATAGATTGGCTTTTTATTTCAGTTCAAAATATTTTCTAATTTCCTTTTAAATTCTCCTTTGATGCATTGTTTACAAGTGTGTAATATAATTTCCAAATATTTTGGAGTCTTTCAGTTACCTTTCTGTTACTGATTTCTACTTCAGTTACATTATGATCAGAGAAGTTACTCTGTATAATTTTAATTATCTTCAATTTGTTGAGATTTTAAGGCTCATCATCTTATCTCTCTTGAATGTTTTATGTGCACCTCAAGAGACTGTAATTGTACTGTCGTTTGGTGAATATACTGTTGTTTGGTGGAATGTTCTATGAATATCAATTAGGTCAATTTGGTTGACAGGTTTTGTTTAGTCTTCCATATGTTTATTGATTTCCTTTTAATTATTCTATGATTTACTCTAAAGGGAGTATTGAAATCTCCAACTATAATTACAGATTTGTTTATTTCTCATTCTGGTTTTACACATTTTGGTTTCATGGATGTCGACACATTTTTATGCCTACACATTTAGGATTTTTGTAGGTTCTTTATCATTATGATATGTTCCTGTCTATCCCTGGAATTATGATTATACATCCTTGTTTTGAAATACTAGTTTAATAGTAATATAGCCACTCCAGTTTCCTTGATTGGTGTTTGTAGTATTTACTTTTGTTTTTCACCCTTTTACCTTTGGTTTTATATTTAGTTTAGATTTACTGTAGAATAGAATATGATTGAATCTTATTTTTTAATTTTAATCCAATCTAATGATTTCTCCCTTTAATTGGGGAGGGTTTTTTTTTCATCTACATTTATTGAACTAATGAATATGTTTGTGTTTAAAATTACTTTCTTGCTATTCGTTGACTACTTTTTCATCTATTCTTTACTAACCTTGGCATTTTATGAATTAATTGAGCTTTTTAAAATGATTCCATTTATCTCTACTATTAGATTATAGTTGTACCTTTTTTTTTGTTCTCTTGTTTTTTTTTTTTTTTTTTTTTTTTTTTTTTTTGTTTTAGTGATTGCTCTAGGGTTAACATTATGCAATTTTAATTTATCAAAGCCCATACTCAAATAATAATTTTCCACTTCAGTTTTAGGGTGAGAACCTTGCTACAGTATACATTCAATAACCCCTTTCTTGTGACATCACTTTTTATTTATATGTAACCATAAACCTCACAATACATTATTGCTTTAAACAATTATTGTCATAGATATTAAAAGTAGTTAAATGTATTTTTATAAGCATTCACGTTTTTCATTCTGAACATTCTTCATTCTTTTTATTACATTCACATTTTCATTTGCTATTATTTTCTTTCTTTTTGAAGAAACACTTTTTTTTTTCTTGTAGAGCAGGTCTGATGGTAGGGAATTAGCTCAGATTTTGTCTCAAAAATGTATTCATTTAATGTTCACTTTTGAAATATGTTTTGCTGGATAAGGAATTTTAGGATAAGGAATTTAAAATACATTCAGTATTTTAAATGTGTTTCTTCATTGTATTCTGGCTTGTGTAGTCTCTGGTGAGATGCCTGCTATATTTGGTACCTTGTGCTTTTTTACTTATTGTACCTTTTTTATCTTGCTGTTTTTAAGATTTTTTCTTTCTTTCTTTTTTTTTTTTTTTTCTGAGATGGAGTTTCACTCTTGTCACCCAGTCACCCAGGCTGGAATGCAATGGCAGGACCTTGGCCCACTGGCCCACTGAAACCTCCGCGATTCTGCTGCTTCAGCCTCCCGGGTAGCTAGGATTACAGGGGTGGACCACCACGCCCAGCTAATTTTTGTATTTTAGTAGAAACGTGGTTTCACCATGCTGCCCATGCGTCTTGAACTCCTGATCTCAGGTGATCCACCTGCCTTGGCCTCCCAAGTACTGAGATTAAAGATTTTCTTTTCTTACTAGTTTCTAGTTTTCAAAAATATGTGACTCTGTACACTTTTTTTGGTGCTTTTTGCTTGAGCTAGTTTAGCTTTTAAGAACTTCAGATTTCTAGTTTTCATCAAATTTGGTAACAAAAAAGTCTTGACATTGTCCCATAAGTCACTTATGATCTGTGTATTTTTTTTTTTTTTTACTTTTTATTCCTTCATTTTTTCTTTTTAATTTTGGATAGTTTCTAATGCTATTTCCTTAAATTCACCTATCTGTCCTTATCCAGTGTTTAATCTGTTTTAAGTCAGGTGTGCTTATATTTCATTTAAGATTTCTTTTGAGACACAGTCTCACTCTCTGTGGCCCAGGCTGGAGTGCTTTGCTACCGTTATGGCTCACAGCAGCCTCAGCCTCCAGGCCTCAAGTGATCTTCCTGCCTCAGCCCTCCAAGTAGCAGTGACTACAGTCGTGTGCCACCACATCTGGCTAATTTTTGTATTTTTTGTAAAGATGGGGTTTTGCCACGTTGCTCAGGCTGAAGTTTTTAAAAAATTTCTCTACGTTTCCTTTGGATTTTAAAAATATATATTTTATTTCCCTCCTCATAGTGGTCATATTTTCTCCTACCTTCTTGAACATATGGTATAAAGTTATATTTGCTTTTTAACATTTTAGCTAGTTCTTTCATATCTGTCATATCTGTATCTGTTTCTATTATTTTTGCTTTTGGTTATGGAAAAACTTAAGCTTTTTTGCATGCCTGGTATGTTTTTATTGGATGCTGGATATTATTAATGTCATGTTGTTTGCTATATATTTGGGTGTGTGTGTGTGTGTGTGTGTGTGTTTAATAGTGATGAATTTTTGTTTTTGTATGCCATTAAGTTAGTTGTTATCAGTTGGTATCATTTTGTGGCTTGCTGTTTCTTTTCTTTTTACTTAAACCATATGTTATATTTGGTTTAGTGATTTGCCATTGTAAACTTATGCAGATTTCTTTGTCTACTTTTATATAAGTGTAGTATACACTACAGTTTTATATAAAGCAAGTTAGTTTTATATTTTGAAAAAATCCTTCACTTAAATGTATTTCAAAATGTTCTTTAAATTTTATTTCAGTTTCATTTCTTAATTAAAACTTGTAAAATTTTGTAGCTTCACATGCAGTTGTAGGAAATAGTATGAAGGGATTCCATATAATCTTAACACATGGAATTTTTGTAAAGGTTGCAAAACCACGGTACAATATCACAACAGAATACTGACATTATCACAGTAAGATAGAGAATATTCCCAACCTATCTTCTCTGGACTATATTAAATGGCCTCCTTGATTTCCTTATTAGCCATAGGGCTATCCATATTATGCATTTAATTTTTGATCAGTTGCAGTCATATATGCTTTTTGAGAAAATGGTTTATTTAACCTAAATTGGCAAATTTATGAATAAAGGAGTGTTTGTAGTATTCACTTATATTTGATGTCTGTTGTAACTGGCCCTCTATTATTTCTGATGTTAGTAATTTATAACTTCTCTTTTTTCTTTGTCAGTCTTGGTAGAGACTTGCCAATTTTATCAACCTTTTCAAAGAAGCAGCTCTTTTGTCTTACTGATTTTCTCTGTTGTATTTCTAATTTCAGTTTCTCTGGATTCAGCTATTATCTTTAGTATTTTACTTCTTTTGCTTGCTTTGAGTGTATTTTGCTCTTTTTTTTTCTAGATTGAGGTGGCAGTTTAGATTATTGTTACTTAAAGACATTTCTAAATAATTAAAGGCATTTTCTAAAGCAAACATCTAATAATATAAATTCCCCTCTCACCACTTCTTGGGTTATTTGTCACAAAATTGGTACATTGTACATTTTCATTCAGTTCAAAATATTTTAATTATTTCCTTTAAGACTTCCTCTTTGACCCATTAACTATTTAGAAATGTGTTATTTAGTTTCTAAATTTGTTGAGATTTTATTCTCATCTTTTTGTTCGTGATTTCTGGTTTGGTGCTATTGTGGGCAAACAAAACACTATATGTGTTTTCACTTTTTGAAGTTTGGTGAGTTTATTTTTCTTTTCTATCCTTTCTCTCTCTCTCTCTCTCTCTGCCTCCCTCCCTCCCTTCCTTTACTTTCTTCAGTCTAGGATATAGTCTATCTTGGTTTATTTTCTGTGGATATTTAAAAAGAAGGTGTGGGCTGTATGCTGTATGTTCTGCGGGTATTTAGAAAGAATGTGTATGGGCTGAGCATGGTGGTTCATGTCTGTAATCCCAGCACTTTGGGAGGCTGAGGCGGGCAGATCACCTGAGGTCAGGAGTTAGAGACCAGCCTGGCCAACATGGTGAAACCCGTCTCTACTAAAAATACAAAAATTAGCCAGGCATGGTGGTGGGTACTTGTAATACCAGCTATTTGGGAGGCTGAGGCAGAAGAATTGCTTGAGGCCAGGAGGCGGAAGTTGCAGTGAGCCGAGATTGCTTCACTGCACTCCAGCCTGGTCAATAAGATAGGGGGTTAGGGAAGAGTGCTTTTGAAGTGTCAATTAGATTCTGTTAGTTGGTGATTTCATTGAGTTCATCTACATCCTTGCTGATATTCTGCTTGTTCTAACAACCATTTATATTTATATATGTCTATATCAAGTGCCAGGATTTTACCAGTTTGAGTGAAGAAATCTTATCTTCCTTTACATCTCTTTACTATTCCCTATAATAATGTAATTGCCTAAAATATTTCTTCCACATAAATTTAGAATGCCATGTAACATTGTTTTATACATATATATTTTGTTTCAATTATCAAACATGAATGAAGAAACTCAAGAGAAGAAGACAAATGTATTGTATTTACCCATATTTCTACTCTTCCTGTGTTCTTCCTTCCTGATGATACAAGATTCATTCTTTTATCTTTTCCTTTCCATTTGAGAACTTCCTCTGGCCATTCTTTTATGATGGATTTCCTGACAAGTTCTCTTCTTCATCTTTTTTTAAATTCAAATCTAGAATGTTCTAATGTCCCACTCCTTTCTTAGGAATGGTTTTTGTTGTATGTAGAATTCTGGGTTTATATTTTTCCCCAGAACTTAAAAATGTTGCATCACCTCTCTTAGCTTTACTTTTCAATAAATAAAAAGGAGAGAGAGAGAGAGAGAGAGAGAGAGAGAGAGAAATTGCTATCATTCAAATAGTTTTTCTCCTATAGGTGAGGTGTAGTATCTTCTTGTTTTTAAGATCTTTCTTTGACTGTGGCTTTCAGAAACAAGACTGTGAAGTGTCTTTGGATTTTTTTTTTTGTATTTATTCTATTTAGGATTTGCTCAGCTTACCGGGTATATAGATTTGTCTCTTTTGCTATATTTGAGTTTTTTGCCTTTATTTCTTCAGGTACTTTTTCAGCTCCACATTGCGGCTTCACCCCAGGTTGTTGATGTCGGGAATGCTAGATCTTATGACATAGTCACTTAGGTCCCAGAAGGCATGGTCATTTTTAAATGTTTGGTCTATTTGCTCTCTTGTTCAATCTGAACAGTTTCTATTTTTCTGCCTTCAAGTTCACTGACACATATATTTTTTATTTTGCTTCTGTTCTGCAGTTGAGAAAATCCACTGGCTTTTTTTTTCTCTTTTTGGTGGTTATTGTATTTTTTAGTTCAAGCATTTCCATTAGGTTCCTTTTTATGTCTTCTGTGTGTTTGCTGAGGCTTTCTATTTTTAATTTGTTCCAAGCATGCTCATAACTGCTTTTTAAGTTGTTTTTATAACGGCTGCTATAAAATCTTTGTCAGATAATCCCAATTTTCCGTTGGAGTCTATTGACTTTTTTTCTCACTTGGTTTGAAATCTTCCTGCTTCTTAGAACGATGAGTCATTCCTGATGGAAACCTGGACATTTTGAATATTATGGTATGAGGCTCTGGATCTTCTCTAAATCTCCTATTTTTCTGGCTTCCTCTAACATACTCCTCCAGGAAAAGAAGTAGAGGGTGGCACCATCTCATTCCTGGCAAGGTGGTGGGGGTAGAAGTCAAGGATCCCACTCAGCCTCCGGAGACCCATGCATGAGGGAGAGCCTTTCCACTCCTGTGAGTGTGGGTGGACTTTCTGAGTGTCCACCAAGCCACCATGACGACACCTGAGATGGAAGTGCTTCATTACTGCTCCTCATATGACCTCTGCTGATGCCATACGTGGATGGCTTTTTAACCACTGGGCCTTGCTAAGATTTCTGATTCATCTCTAAGCCATTGTTGATGCCACCCCTGTGGAAAGGGGGAGAGGCACCCAGTTACGGTGGGATGGGGTTGGAAGTCCAGGCTCCCCATGTGGTCTCCACTGATGCCGGGGAATTGAGGTAGGGGGTCAGGGCTCATCAAAGTCCCCACCCTCCTTCTTAAGACAACCCCAGTCGGGGTTGTGGATGCTTGGTTACAGCCTGGAAAGGGTAGAGGTCTAGCGCCTAAAACTTGGCCTTTGCTGTTGTGGGTGGGGGTGGGGCCCCATTTTTTTCTGTGGTGTTTGGCCAGAGTAAAGAAGGTTGTGTCTGAAAGTTCTGTCTTTCTAGGCTGCCTCTTTCTTGAACCTCTGGAACTGTCTGAAATGAAAGCCTTTGTCCTTATATAGTGTAGATATCAACTCTTTGTTAGCATATGCCTTGAAAACACTTTTTCTACTTTGCCATTTGTCTTAAAATGTTTGTTGTTCTACTGTTGTGTAAACATATTTATATCCATAAAACCTGTATTTGAAGCTAAATATGTATTTTTTTCTTTATATATGCATCTTATTATTCAGGCATTTTAAGAAAATCTTTCTGTGCCTAGAGGTTATAAAATATTACTCACATTTCCTTCTAGTGCATTTCTTTTGTTTTATGGCTTTTATATTTTAATCCGGGATCCTGCTAGAAAAATGCTGACATAAGAAGGGGGCTAAAGATCTTGACTTCCTCTCCCACTTCCCAAATAACTTGTCTGACATTGTTTGCTAAAGAATTATTTTCTGTTGATTTGGAAAGTTTCCTTTTTCACATGTGAAATTTCTATTTGTGCTTGAGACTATGTCTGGGTTCAAGTTTCACATTAGATTCCTTTCTGAACCTGTGTCTCCTGGTTCTGTGTCTTTACACAATGCCAATGGCATCCTTCATTAAACACCATAATATTAGCATTCTTCAAAACATCTCTTTGTCATGAAATGAGACTATCCCACTCTATCCACCCCACACGTGCTTCATTTGATCTTACTTTTGGCCTCAAGATCCTGCACTGCTAGAGCTATATGGGATCTGAGTGTTGTCCCTGCCATGCCACAGATGGGGAAACTGAGGACATAAAAAATTAACCTGCCAGCTCACAACAAGCCAACAACAGAACACAGACTAGGTAGTTTATGCTTCCCCACAATGCACTTGGCCTCTGCTATGTCTCCATTTCTGCAGCATCACCTGTATCTGGGTCCTTGTCCTTCTCTTTGCTGTTTGTGCTGGTCCCCTGTCCTCATCCCACTGCCTTCTAGGATGGTCTTTGTAAAGCAGTAACTGTGCAAGAGAGAAGAGGGGACAGTGTGTTGCCTGTGTGGGAAGTTCTCCAGTGCTTCAACCTCAAGTGCCTTTATTGTACCAGGTGGTGGGTAGTCAGGGCCACCCCAGCCCAAGCAGCCAGGGTCCGGACGCTCTGCTGAAGAGCAACTTGAGGTGGGCTAGGGGCATTCTCCCACTCACGGTGTAGGGCCCCAGGGATTCCAGCTGCCTCAGAACCCATCATGGGAATCCATGGAGCAATGCTGGCCTCAAGAAGCAGTGTCCAGTACTAAGGGCGGTGGAAATGCTGAAGCGGAAATGAACTGACCTGCACCATGGCATGGAAAAAGGGCGAGGGCAGATGAGGAGTAATGTGTGCACACGTTAGGGTGTGCTTCAGACATCAGAGACACAAACTGTATGGCTGGAGGAGCTGCTGGAGGTGGGGATGTCTGTGTCTGCTGGAGAAGGCGTGGGAGAATGGGTTTGCAGTGGAAACTACTGGGTGTAAAATGTTCCTTTCTGGACGGGGTCAGATGGTGGTGGTTCTGTTACTGGGAAATGCTCAGGACTGACACTGTATGTGAAGGAGTCTGGAAACTGTCTTTCCATGTGTTTCCCATAATGCCCTGACTCCTGGGCTATGACGGGAGTAGACTTAGGGACTCACTGACTGCAGACGGCTTTCAGGCCATTTTTGTGCAGGTTCCCACAGTGTTACCATAAGGGATGTTTGGTCCTGGAGAGGAAGACAGTGGCAGCTAAACATGATTGACAGGACTTTTTCATGAAAGCTCTTAAAAGACCCCCTCTGAGGTCTTCTGGTAAAAAGATAAATTTTCAGGGGAATATAATTCCAGCTTTGTGGAATCAAAGCAATTACTGGAGCAATGCAAATCTTCCTGACGATTTGACCTCATGTTTCTCCTTCTGAACCCGTTTCTAATACCAAGTTGGCGTGGCCTGAGAAACATTAGGTGATGTGAATTTCTCCATGTGGCCTTGAATCCTTGTGCATACAACTCATGTGATTCCAGCTGCGGCTGGAGATGAGCACTATTGAAAATCTGCTGCCCTTGCCTCCAAAGATGCAGCCTGTATGTTTTCAAGGCTGATGCCTATTGAGAAAGGGAGCTGAGGAAAGTTGTGAGAAAGCTCAATAACTATGGGGAGAGAAGAGAGAATTCTTCCCGAACATGCTGTTCAGGCAGAGTCCCATGGAACTCATGCTAAGTCTGTCACAAAAAACAGGATCATGTCTTTAGAGTGCACCTGATTCTGAGGCGAATGAGAAAATAAAAATTCCCAATGTTTCTGTTTTGAGAGTATATGTTTCTCTCTTTTTTTTTTTGTTTTGAGTATATGTTTCTCTAAGTGTTAACAATTGGGGATATTGACCAGAAATGGATGCTTCTCGTAGCAAGTGGTTCCCCTACAGAAACCTTAGAACTCCTAGCTTGGAGTGAAGAAAACAGAAGAAGTGCAACCCTCCCCAAGTGCTTAGAGGGAGGAGGTGGCCTATTGCTTTGCCTGGTTCACTATTTTTGTTTATGGAGCACTATCATTTTAGTCATTAATCAGTAATATCGGCAGGAAGTCACTAGTTAGAGTGAGTTCATGCAGCATCTTGGAAAACACTTGGTGTTTTATGTACATTGGAGAAATCTCACAGAAGCAGGCAGTTGCACAGCGTCAGAGAAAGCTAGGTCCTGGGGTTGGCTTCCTCACCTAGCTAAGTGGGTGACCTTGAATCTCTATGAACTTTTAGATGATAATACTTTCATCGTAGAATCATTGTTCAGATTAGAACACACACACACACACACACACACCCCTAATGCATCCAGCTCTGTATAATTGGAACATAGTTGAACCTCAAAACATAATTCGTATTATTTATTGCTTTACAGAAATAGAAGGTATTTTGGATAGCTGCAAACTATGTGGTGAATGTGATGTTTGAAAGGAGACATTAGAAACTGGGCTTCAGTTTGCTGGTAATAGATTTGGAATGGATTGAATTTGGAGGTAGTAGGATTTGATATTGTTTTAGAATATCTGAATCTGGAAGCTAAAATGATAACACCCATTCTACTCTAGAGGTAACCACTCCATGAAAAGCTTCTATGAATAATAAAGAAATATTGCTGCATATATCTTTTTCAGTTTTTTGATTAACGGGATGTGATGCCTCTGTAATGGTATTTAGTAAATTATTATGCTCCCATTAAATTATAGTCCTGTAGCAAATAGTTGCAAATTCAATTATGCTGCTTAGCTTCCAGCCCTCCTGCATATTCATCAAAAGCTTCTAAAGATGGCAGTAGCTCTAAATTTCAATGAGGAAAAAGACGTATTAGGTAAAAGATGGGTCAAAAGTCCATCAGTTAATGCTAGGCTCATCAGAGTCCCAGAGCAGCTTAGTCACCACAGTCGTCTTCCACTGCCATGAGCTGCTCTGAGATGTTTTGTCCTAAGGAGACTGATTACCTTCTGTCCTGTTCTTTCTAACCCATCCCACTTTCCAGCTGCCAGTGGAGAAGAAGCATGGCTGATCCTCCTTTCCTCCCATGTGGAATGTGCTGCTGAGGGCAGACCTCCCTTGAAAAGGCAGGCTTTTATCTGATGAGCTCAAGGTTAAGCCTGCTAGGAAACCTCAAGGGCAAATAAGCACTCGGGAGATTACAGAACTTGGTTAGTAGCAGGAAATCTGAGTGTCGGCTTTCAGTGATCTGTGTTTCTTTAGGGGAGAAGGTCTGAATTAAATAGCTTCCCCAGGGAAAGCTAAACATCCACTGTAGACAAAGAGTTCTTCAAAGCAAGGTCAAAGGCAATAAGCAATATTTGCATGATCCAAGGAAGCCACTGTCTGGGGATTGCAAGCTCTTTCTAAGAGGGCTGAAGAGTGACATGGAATAACATGAAAGAGCCTGTGTGAGAAGAAATGAAGTGTCTCTACTGGCAGAAATGTAACCAGAAAAAAGAACTTGGTCTGATGCCTTAGGGTAGTAATGCTAGCAGCAGCTTGGCAGTGGGGAAACCCCTTGGCTGTGCAGCTGCCTTCACCCCAGGTTCAAATCCTCCTTTGGTGCTCACAAGTGGTGACTTTGGGCTGGGTCTCCATCTGTAAATGGAAACAGTGGCCCCTCTGTGTTTGTCTTGAGAGGAATCAACAACCTGCCGAAGGCATCTTGGTACAGTGAAAGAGATCAGGGTCTCTGAAGCCAAATGGCTATGGTCTGAATCTTGTCTCCCCTACTTTCTAGCTGTATGATTTGGGGCAGGTTCATTTACTTCCCTGTGTCTCAGTTTCCTTATCTGAAATGGGACACAAAATAGTACTTACCTCAGTGTTGAGTAATGCATGGGGGATTGATTTTGGGATCCTCTGCAGATACCCAAATCCTCAGATGCTCAAGTCCCTGATATAAAATGGTATAGTATTTGCATATAACCTACGCACATCCTCCTGTATACTTTAAATCATCTCTAGATTTCTTATAATACCTAATGCAATGTAAATGCTATGTAAATAGTTGTTATACTGTATGGTTTAGGGAATAATGACAAGAAAAAGAAAGTCTGCACACATTCAGTACAGATATTTTTTTCCTGAATATTTTCAACTTGCAGTTGGTTGAATCACAGATGTGGAACCCACAGAGGCAGAGAGTCTGTGTATGTGCAATGTACTTGGAACAGTGCCTGGCATCTAATAATATTACTGTATAAGTTTTTGTTTTTATTGTGATTAGGAATATTATTATTATGACTCCTTGAGGAAGTCCTATGGTCCTCAGAGAATATTACTTAGGGGAATTACAGAGAAGGAAAGTACGCTCACAGATAATCAACAGCTGTTCTTCGTTTCACAGTGTAAGGTGACCTGTGGTCCTTTTCTACCTGACAGAGGGGCATGTTTTCCAACACTGTCCATCTAATTGTGATGCACAGCTGGGGGCTGAATTCTATTATACTCTAGAACCCCCTCCTAAAACATCCATTGTTCTGCCTCCAAGATCAAGCCTAACTGATGAGCTCATCCCTGTCTCCAAAAGTTGATTCATTACTGTCAAGGTCAATACAATATCAAAACACCTGGCCTTGTACCACCATTGGGATTATTTGAGCAACCACATAGCTGAGACCACGCCAGCACAGAGGGGCCAACTGTTCCTTTATCAAGTGTGGAAAAGGAAATCTCAGTGTCTGTAGACAGGAAGAGGCACTGCTAATTTCTGCAAGGTTCTAGATCTGTATGGTAGGCATGAGCTTTTCACCAATATCTGTTTCTGTTAACAATCAGATGCATGGGAGAAGTGTGTTCTGCCTTCGTTGAAGTTTGCTGTGGGCCTGTGATTTGCTTTGGTAATGACCCAGAGAGCAGAGCTAGGTGATAACGTGTCAGTCCTGGGTGAAATCCTGCACTTGCTTGGGGGGTGACTCTGAGCCACTCTTACCTGCTACTTGTGGCAGAAGAACCCATAGACAAGGAAAGGACATAAGGGCAGGGCATCCTGAAATTCCAAGCTAACCAAAGAGGACTGTTAGCCTGCAGGGGAAATCAACTTCTCTTTCTTAGGCCCCTGTTATTTTGGTTTTGTACTTATTTTCTTTTAATTTTTTTTCCCTTTTCCAAACTGAAGCATAAAGTGATCTACCTCAGCTGATAGCTTATAAATGAGCATGCATAAATAAAAAGGTGATCATTAGGAACTGAAAGACTTTTCCTCTGTGCTAAATATAGCTCATTCTTTTGGATCATTGGGGAAGTGATGGTCATACCATTACCTAGCTTTCCATCAGCTTTTTGAGACAATGTTTACTACCTGCTCATGTACTAGAAGGGAAAGTATGAGCTGATTGCTACAAGAGGAAGGTGTTATTTATTTATTTTTAGACAGAGCCTCACTCTGTTACTCAGGCTGGAGTGCAGTGGCGCAATCTTGGCTCACTGCCACCTCCAGAAAGGGGTTTTTTTGACACATTGGTTAATGTATTCAAATGAATCCTGATGAAACCCTGGTGACGTGTCATGGCGCATTCTTTGCTTTCAACCTTCCAGCAACCTGATCAGTGACATCAGGGAAGGCATTCAAACCCACACTTAGTAAGTTTTTGGATCATGAAAAATTGAATGCATGCACCCAGGATTTATAATAATCTTGCTGTCTAAAATCAATTAGATTCAGATGGAATTGTGCCCGGTTGCATGTTGTGCTGTGCTTTTAATTTGATGGTGTAACATAACGTTTCTGTTATCATTCACTGAAATGCTATTTATTATCTCAAAAGATCGATAACCACCTAAGTGTCCAAGGGCAGGGGAAGAGTTATATACACTGTGATTTCTGTCCACAGAGAACATTTAATATCATAGGGAATGCTAAAGATATAATGTTAAATTAAAAGGCCGACTAAATATGAAATTGTGTATAGTATGTTTCCAGTGTGGCTTTAAAAAGAAAAGACCTGCGTACCAAAGGCAAGATTTTCTTCTTTCTCTCTTTTCAATTTTCCAATAAATTTTTACATGAGTAGGTGTTATTTTTACATGAAGGATAAATTGTACAAGACAGCAAACTTTACGTAAGGATTTAAAGGTTAGGGAGAAGGTCCTCTTTCCCATATTTACTTAGGATCTGCGTCAACCTCACTACCTTAGTTGGGTTTATCATGCCCATCATGAGGCAACAAATTTGTAATATTTGCAGTGTTCTCAGTGCTACTGCTGGGGTTATGCTAGCTCTGATTTATGAGTTCATTTCTAACACGGTTTAAGGTATTTTCCAGAAAACTATATTGTAAAATATAAGTGCCAGGCTGAACTGACATGGCAGTAGTTTGGGAAGACTGAGCATTCAATTATGTTTTTTATTTAAATATAATCAGTGTTTTCCTGATTTATAGTATTCTTGAATACACATTGTTTTAAGAAAAAACACTTGCTGGGCATGGTGGCTCACACCTGTAATCCCAGCATTTTAGGAGGCTGAGGTGGATAGATAACCTGAGGTCGGGAGTTCAAGACCAGCCTGACCAACATGGAGAAACCCTGTCTCTACTAAAAATACAAAATTAGCTGGATGTGGTGGCACATGCCTGTAATCCCAGCTACTTGGGAGGCTGAGGCAGGAGAATTGCTTGAACCCAGGAGGTGGAGGTTGTGGTGAGCTGAGATCATGCCCTTGCACTCCAGCCTGGACAACACAAGCAAAACTCTATCTCAAAAAAAAAAAAAAAAAAAAAAAAAAAAAAAAAAAAAAAAAAATAAAAATTAATGATTTTTATTTTTTTTTTTAAAATTAAAAATGAGTTAATTTTTAAATTTTTTTTTTATAATAAAAAAAATTTTAACTATATTTTAATTTTTTAAAAAAAAATAAAACTTTTTATGTTTTTTTTTTTTTTTTTTTTTTTTTTTTTTTTTTTTTTTTTTTTTTTGAGATAGAGTTTTGCTTGTGTTGTCCA
>CAUYLG010004899.1:0-42098 GCA_963573385.1 Cacajao melanocephalus | reverse complement strand
GTAACAGACCTGCACATTCTGCACATGTGTCTCAGAACTAAAAGTATAATTTTAAAAACACAAATGGGGTTTTTTATTTTTTATAAAAATTGCACACGGGGTGGTAAAAAACCCCCCCGGGGCCGCGGTGGTAAATTTTGGGGGCTTGGGGTTGGTATAGCTGGGGTGGGGTATAGGGGAGGGATAGCATTAGGAGAAATACCTAATGTAGGTGACGGTGTGATGGATGTAGCAAACCACCGTGGCACATGTATACCTATGTAACAGACCTGCACATTCTGCACATGTGTCTCAGAACTAAAAGTATAATTTTAAAAAAAGAAATTCTTGGGTGTGGGAATTAATGCATCTACTCTGGACTTTTACATTTGGTCATTGGTTTGTAACATAAATCCTATTGTTCATCAGCAGGTACCTGTACATTGACAAAAAAGTTTTGGGAAGTGATAGTAAATTTTTTTTTTTTTTTTTTTTTTTTTTACTTTTAAGTTCAGGGGTACTTGTGCAGGATGTGCATGTTTGTTACACAGGTAAACGTGTCATAGGGGCTTGTGATACAGATTACTTTGTCACCCAGGTATTAAGTCTATTATCTACTAATTATTTTTCCTAATCCTCTCCCTCCTCCCTCCTCCCTCCTCCTTCCACCCTCCAGCAGGCCCCAGTGTGTGTGGCCCCCCTCTGTGTGTCCATGTCTTCTCATCATTTAGCTCCCACTTATAAGTGAATATGTGGTATTTGGTATAGCGAAAATTTTGAAGTGCAAATGATTCTTATCACCTCACAATAGCATAGGTGTCCTGAAGGTACAGTGAACTTGGCAAATGAAAGACATGCTGGCTTATTTTTGCTTGGGCAGGTAGCAACACATTTGTTTTAATCAGTCTTGTGTATATTATATGAAACCACAATCAAATGATATCAAGACTGCAATCAAATAAGATCAAGTGAAATGGATTTGTGTGAGAGAGAGATGGTTTGTAAATAATGTGTCTCAAAAAGAGAAACACTAATGAGAAGAATAAGCATTAAGTTCATGACTCATTAGGGATTATGACCAGGTATATTGTGCGTGTGTGTGTGTGTGTGTGTGTGTGTGTGTGTGTGTAGCTATTATTCATCCAATTCAACTTTGTTACACTTTCAGTTTAAATAATGAAGGATTTCATGAGATCATATACTTATTGTGGAGAAATATATATTTTTCAGAGATGTGTTAGTATGCTGAGACTGCCATAACAAAATACCACTGAGTGGCTTAAACAACAGACATTTATTTCTCTCAGTTCTAGAAACTGAGAAGTTCAAGATCAAGGCAATGGCTGATTCAGTTTCTCATGACGGCTCTCTTTTCAGTTTGCAAATAGGCACCTTCTTCCTGAGTAGTCACATGGCAGAGAGTAAATGAGAAAGAGAAATCTCTGCAAATCTCTCTCTCTTCCTCTTCTTAAAAGGCCACAGTCTTACGGCACTAGGTCCCCACGCTTACGACCTCTTTCAACCTTAATTATTTCCTAAAGGCTCTATCTCCAGATACAGTCACCTTGGTGATTAAGGCTTCAACATGAATGTGGAAGGGAACACAAATTAGTCCACAGTGGTTTGGCTACTTTACCAATTTTTCTTGGTTACTTTACCAATTTTTCTTTTTTGAAAAAAGGTCTTGCTCTGTTGCCCAGGCTGGAGTACACTGGCATGAACATGACTCATTGTAGTCTTGGCTTTCTGTGCTTAAGTGATCTTCCTGCCTTGGCCTCCTAGGTAGCCACACTTAGCTAATTTTTAAATTTTTTCGTAGAGATGGGGTCTCTCCATGTTGCCTGGGCTGGTCTCAGCCTCTGAAGCTCAAGTGATCCTTTCTCCTTGGCCTTCCAAAATACTGGGATTGTAGGTATGAGCCACCATGCCCAACGTTACTTCAACACATATTACCTATAGGTTCAAAGTGTTACGTTGGTGGATACATTCATTGCAATCTTCCTATCTCAAGGTCAAAAACAATTACATTCGTAAAGTACCCTTTCCCATGTAAGGTAACATAATTACAGGTTCTGTGGTTTAGGATGTGGACTGACATTCAGGGTTGCCTTTATTCTGCCTACCACCTGAGCCAAGGAGAGAGCAAATCTAGAATTCATTCATGTGGTAATTATACGTTAGAGAATAAATAAGTGCCAGGCAATATACTATATGTGTGTATTTTTAAATGGTTAAGAATGAGATTCTGGCTGACTGAAAGAGCCACTAGGCTTTATCTGTGAGGACCAATAGAAGTTCCAAGTTTAAAATGAATTTTCTCTTCAGTATTTGGTATTAGACTGACAAGTCCTTCCTAGAACTGTGAGAGAGGAAACTAGAAGTAAGTTCATCTACTACATAAAATTTTAAGTAGGGAAGAAGAAAATCTCAGAACCACAAAGTACCTTGTCCATTTTACATAGAAGGATAAATTGAATGATACAGTGTGGGGGAGAAACTGGAAATAATATTGTTTTCTTAGGAGACTTCCTAGAACTAATAGAAAGCGGTTCCAAATAGAGGGGCCAGATAACATGTAAAGGAATTAAATATTTAATACCTACTCATTAATGCGTAAAGGGAATAAATTATGTTTTCTAAACATTTCAGCACAGCCACAGAGACCAGAGAAGTACAAACATAGTTGATCGTCTGATAGTTATTTTAGCTTACAAATGGTTCCCACCAGTAAGTTATTAGGACCAAAAACTTCAGAATGAGTAGCAACTGGCTTTCTGATTCTGAAAAGAGGGGCAGAATAAAATTATAATGAAGGTTGGGATATAACAGATTTAACTTAAAAGCAAGGGCCATCAAAATTGAGTCAGGTGCTTCTGTACCAAAATCTCGTGTATTTTGTCACATAGTTTCAAATGGGATCTTATTGTAGTAGTTCATAGTTATATAAATTATAAAGCATATTTAGCAAATACCTTTACTTGCAAAAACATCTAACTTTCATTTTGACATGGCATTCTGATCAAATTTGTTTCCTTCAAAAGGCCATCCTTAAATTGATAATAAAGAGATTGATTAAAATATGTATAAATCCACAATCATGAAGAGAATAGGAAGGAAGCCATTATCAGCAGAAAATGTCAACAGCTATCTGTTAGAAAGAAAAAATGGATCTTTAAACTGGGGTAGAGAAAGTTACTGCTGAAATTCTGCAGTAAGGAGTTACTACCAGAGAGTCAATATACCCTGGAGGACCCAGAAGAAATTCACTTCTCAAAAACACCAGGAGGACCGGAGGAGACAGAGAGGAAGAAGATACCTGAGAATGACTATATTCAAATCAGCGGCATTCCCTCTACTCCTCTGACCCTCTATTCCCACTTCCATCCAAATCTGCGATATCTAGGAGTCAAGGCTTTAACCTCCTAGGCAATGCAATATCATCAACGAACACATTCTTTTTTTTTAAGTAACAAAATTTTTCTTTAGAGGAATAGGAAAAAAAAGTCTGTCTTGGAGGTGCATAGGCTGTGTCTTGGGAACTAGAGACTAGAATAGTGAGTAGAGTTACAATAGCTAGTATAGATTCAAGAGCAAAATATATAAATTTTATTAAGTAGGAATCTCCCAACAAAATAGCCATATATTACCATTTTGTCACTTGCCTCATGTTTAAACATAAATAAACAGTCAAAGGTGTAATATATATTTTAGGAAAATTCAGTCTCAGTTTAGATGTGAGTAGTTGATACGGGAGGTAATTTCTAGAAATGCCAATGTGAAAGTGGTGAAGTGAGACTGAGGAGGGAGACCCTTAATCCTCTTAAGCTTCTAAGAGTCCTTCCCCCTAGACTTCTACATTGCATTTCAATAGGAGAAGTAAAGGCTGACAGACCCGGGTGCCACCCTTAGTCACACTCCTATAGATCACCGGCAAGGTATGGAGGAATCTTTTGGGGAGGCATAGTTTTTCCTTAAACATGATGAAACCCCCACCTAAGTTGCGTTCCCCATGCCTATTTCAAGGATCAAGACCTTTTCACATGTAATTTCTAGAATTGGAAGCCTTTAAAAGGGCAAGGATTTTCTTTGTTGAGGAGCTCAGCTGTTAGGCAACTGTGCTGCTGCTGCTGCTGCTCCTGGCCGAATAAATCACTCCTTCCTTCCCAGTTCGGTGTTCGAGAGGTTTGTTTCCTGGCCTTTCCTGCTTCAAGACTAGGAAGGGAAAGAGGCTCAAGCCTGTGTGCATCTGAAGCAGAATCCCACTGGGAACTCTGGCAAGTCAGTGAGAAATGCCCCCTCAGAGTGATTCCAGAGAGGGGTAAGCATCCTGTCGTCTTCTCTGCCCAGAAAATGAAAGAGAAAGACAAGGTAAGGCAAGGCAAGACAGGAAGGTGGAAGGGAGAAAAAAAAGGAAGGAGGAAAAGAGAAGAAAAAAAAAAAAGAAAAAATAATTGAGAAATGGAACTCTTTCAGGGAATCGGTCAGAACTTCCACAGTAAAACTCAGATTAAATTCTCCAGTAGATTTGCAAAACAAAAACAAACAAAAAAATAAAAACAAAAATTCCCTCAAAACCCTCATTAGAAAAGAACAGGATATTACAAACTAAACACAAAAAACTTGAAGGAGCCCATGGATTTTAAAATAATACTTTTACAAATCTATGGATGCCTTAGAAGAAGAGTCAAGAATTTTTATGAGAAAAAGAATATATGGGGGGAAGGAAATGGGAAACTCTAGGATAAAACAAACACACGCTGGTTATATAGGAAGGGAAACATAATCGTAGTTAACTATTTGGTTGTTAGTGAAAAATATCAATAATCTGTTTATAGTTCCATCATTTAGAATCATCCTATGAGCAAAGCTTGGCAGGAAACTGTAAATGTTATTAACCTTGACAATGAAAAGCAGAAATGGCAGTTTGGGAGTAGACAGGGAAAAGCGGATTGAAAAGGGGAGAGACAGTGGCATCTTCATCTTACCAAATGGGGAATCCAGAATTTCTGCAGTTTTGTAATTAGAAGTAGGGCCAAGTGTGGTGGCTTGTGCCCGTAATCTCAGCACTTTGGGAAGCTGAGGTGGGTGGATTATGAGGTCAGGAGTTCAAGACCAGCCTGGCCAACATAGTGAAATCCCATCTCTACTAAAAATACAAAAATTAAGCAGATGGGGTAACATGTGCCTGTAGACCCAGCTACTTGGGAGGCTGAGGCAGGAAAATTGCTTGAACCCAGGAGGCGGAGGTTGCAGTGAACTGAAACCACATCATTGTGCTCCATCTTGGGTGACAGAGTGTGACACAGTCTCAAAAAAAAAATCTATATTATTTAAAAGTGCACAAAAGTAGTATAACTTAAGCCCTTACATTAATGGGCTTTTTAAACAGTGTGAATATAATATCTAATAAGATTTTGCTTGAATTACATTAAAGCAAAATGTGGTAAGTAGCTACAAATTCCTTGAAATGCATTCACCAGAAGAGAAACAGGCTATGTGCCATCTAGCTGAAAACAGAGCCTACTTTAAGTTCATGACTGTCTCCAAGGCTGTTCAATAGAAATGTGTTTTGCCTATCAAACTCACTATTAGAGATAATTTATAGTTTAAGGGCAAATGTTTGTGATAACATCACATGACTAATTAAGAGATAATTATTTTAAGGTGCCAGAATGGTACATTGGCACAAACTCTGGACTTTGGTTCAAGGTTAGAAATCAGAGGTACAAAGCCAAAATCCTGGTTCCATCACTGACTTGGCAGGAGACCTGGGGCAATGCCATCGGTTTTGCTCTAGCAACTTTCTCTGTATCTCTAGTCAGGAGACCATTATTCCTGTTTACAAATATGAGGGTCAAATATGGTAATATGTATGAAAATGATGATTATGATCCTTAATTTCTTTGATCATTCTATCCATGCAATTACTTTGTCTAAGTCATTCATTAGTGGATTTCTGAATTGTTTAATACGTATAAAGGACTCTAGATAAAGTTCAGTTAGAAATTAAACTTTATCTGATTACATTGGGTAGATAATATCATTTTTCTTCTTAAACTTATTAGAGAATTCCTTAACAATGTTAAAATAGCTATGGTTTGAACATTGAAACATTAATGTCCTTAGATAAACAGATTAGATATTCTGAATATTTTCAGTTACATTTAGTTGTGGCAGAAGTCCACATATTTGAAAAATATTTTATAAAAATATACTTATGTGCTAGTATTTGTTGCTTCAGAGAAACATGTTGATCTTTACCTTGTTTTATAAAATCATTTTTTCTTTTGAGATGGAATTTCACTCTTTCACCTAGGCTGGAGTGCAGTGGTGTGATCTTGGCTCACTGCAACCTCTGCCTTCCAGTTACAAGCGATTCTCCTGCCTCACCCTCCTGAGTAGTGGAGATTACAAGTGTGCACCACCATGCTTGGCTGATTTTTGTATTTTTAGTAGTGACAGGGTTTCACCATGCTGGCCAGACTGGTCTCAAACTTCTGACCTCATGATCCACCTGTCTCAGCCTCCCAAAGTGCTGGGATTACAAGTGTGAGCCACCACGCCTGAACTCAATTTTATATTTTCTAATAAATAAATAGCTAATTTTCTCCATTGAACATTTAATAAAAATTAGAAGAGAAAATTTCCAGTAATTTTAACCACCCAGACATAACCTCTGTTAATATTTTAATGTATTTCTACTCTTCTTTCTATATACTTAGGCACAGACTTTTTAAAATTTGGAAAATTTATATTCCATTATTTACAAAACATTGAATCACAAGCCTTTATTTCATCAACATATTCTTTAGAAATATTTTTATTAGCTTTATAATAGTCAACCAAATGAATGATCAATACGTATTTTAAACCTGACTCTTAACATTTATGTTATTTCTAACTCTTGATATTACAAATTTATTATAACATTTTCCGTGATAAATAACCTACTATATAAAACCTTCCCTTCATTTTTGAACATTGCTTTAGAAAAAAAATTCCTAGAAGTGAAATTATTGAGTCAAAGCATGTGATGATTTCTAAAGGTTTTGATATGTATAGATAAATTGCTCTGCAGAAAGATACAGTTTGTAGTCCCAAACAGAAACCACAGTATCTTCAAACATTGGGTATTAAGATTTTAATAAATTCCTAATAATAATGTAGGAATTAACAGTATAGGAGACATACAAATCTCATTTTGATTTGTATTTCTTTGAGCTGTTTTATGTTTATTAGCCATTAGTATTGTTCATATGTGATTCTGTATGTTGATGTCTCTTTCTCACCTTCATTGGTATTTTTGTATTATAGATCTATAAAAGCTTTTCACATGCTGGAAATATAAATCCTTCATCTATATACTTGTTTGATTTTACTTTTTTACCCCAATAAAAGTCACTATCTTTAAAGTGGAAGGATAAATTTTAAATATGTCTATAGGAAACAGCCTTTTCAAAGACTAAAGATAGAAACATGAGATAATATCTTTCAAATTCTTCATTAAACTCTCCTTCCTGAGACCTTGTTATTGTTGTTAGAATTAATCATATGTATAATATTTTCATACATATTAAGCAATAAAGCCAGATTGCTGGATATGAAAACAAGAGAATCTTCCCAGCACTCCTTACTACCCCTTTGGTCCCTGTGCCCACCTTCCCCACCATTTCTAAGAAATTTGGAGATTTCAAAAAGTCTCCAAAAACTAAAAAACTAGTTTGGAGCTTAGATCACGTTAATCACTCTTACTAGAACATGGATCTACGGGAACATTTTTTTAATACTTTTATCTGTCCTTCTCTTCCCACCATTCTTAGGTTTTGCTTTTTTTCCTTTAATGATTGGGAATGACATTCAACTGAATACAGGGCCAGAATATAATCTACAATAAAGGATAATTTTATGAGACAGTTAAAATTTTCTCAGTCGCTTTTTCTATGGTAACTCACAATGCCAATTAATTTCTTAATTCATTAACAATGTAACAGAAGAAAAGACTTTGAAAACACTGTGCTTTGTGTAGATGTCTTTTAATTACGGCTAATTAAATACTGTGCAAGAACCTGATTATACCTTTGAGTATTTCTTAATCAGAAAAAAACAAGAAAAGGAACAAAACAAGGCTTGTAGTCATGAACACATGGAACAAAAGCCGATTTCAGCAACTCTTGATTAAAAAACCCAAAACTGCAAAAAAGAGAACAAATTATAGAGTAGCACAGGGGAGAATTCTTTATATCTGTATGCTGATTCTCCATGGAGGTTTCTGTACCGCTGTTTGTTTTGGTTATTAGGCAGAACCTCAAGTAAACCCAAGTAGAAATCACACTGCTTCTAAAAGCGAAGAGCAGAGCCAGTGGGTAAACAGTTTCAGGACAAACTGATGCAATACTCCCTAAAGTTAGGAATGTATTTTTCCAGATGGCCACTGTGCATATGGCTGGGGCTACTTCTGTAGCAAAAATTGGAAACGAGAACACAGTTCTTTCCAATTAAATCAACAGTGTCCTTGAGAAAAGAAGTTTCACAGAACATGTCCGTGGAGATGGAGGTAGACAGGAAATAGCATTCCTGTCTATCAAGACATCTTCAATTTAACTAATTATGATATCCTTAAGTGTTCAGGCCAGTCAAATTTATTTTGGGATTTTAGGCGAGCAAGGCAGTGAGCTAAATGACGTGCTGGAAATTCACAGCTCAAAATTGGTCTTGTCTATCCTCTTTCATCCTGGAACATTGGGTGAGTTACTTAATCTCTCTCTGATTGTTTCCTCCTGTGTAAAATGGGAATCGCATCTCCAGGCTTGTTGTGAAGATAAAATAACGAATGTGACGAAGTACTTTACAATCATGAAGCACTGGATTATGCTTCCCAGAACTTGGAGGGAATAACCAATAATGCCAGTTCATGCTGCGGACCATGTGTTGGTCTCTCCTAGGAAAGACGTTCCTATTTATACTGGGGTACGATTTCCAGCTTTGTTCAGGCCCTGCCCCCTAACAAATCCTTTGGTGGTTTTTCAATTCATCTTAATTAAAGAATAATTTACTGGCCTGTGTATAACCAGCTTGGCTGGAAGCTCATTTTTGCTGGGTAAATTTGCTGAACTTCTCAATAAATTTCGGCTCCCCAAAATGACAGACACGTGCTGTAGAAAGAAACTATTTTGCCCTCTATAACTAGTGAGCAATCAGATGGAGACTCTAAACACTTATACATGGACAGCAGCCCATCCATGTCAGGACTTTGATTCATCTTAATAAGTGCATGGGTTACAGGAAGCTAGTTTCAACATCAGTCATTGCAACCAAACTATGTTGCATTTTCTGTTTACCTGGTACATTCTGATTTCACCCTTCTCTTAGGGAAATGAAAGCAGCTAAAGCTATTCAAAATGATGAGTAAAGAACCTTTTTATCTTTTTATTTTAAAATCTGTATTCTTTTAATTTTTGTTTAGTACTTTAGCCATCTACCCAACCGGCCCTATTTGTGCCCAAAACCGGTGACAATTTGTATAATGTACTGGACTCTCAGCTGTTTTCAAGGCTAGCCTGTTACAGCTTGTTTTAGCCTTTGTACAAACCTAAGTGGTCTTCTTGTAGTCAACAAACTGTGCTCCTTCCCTGCAGAATAATCTATCCACAGATGGAAGAATTTTAAGGGAGTATCAGGAAGCTGCTGATTATAGAGCCAACAGTTTAATGCTATCCGTATGATGTGGTGAGAACAAATCGATTAGGACAGAAGTGATATAACAAAAAGTAACATACTCATATCTTATTTATCCCATCTCTCAACTATGCTACATGGAAGCAGAAACTTCCAATCATTTCTGGTTTTTTTCCCTTATTTCTGGTTTTACTTTTTTAGTTTTTCTCTAATTGTGTATGTAGTGGAACTACCTAAATTTCTCAGTAAAAATGCAGATTCCTGAGATTTATTCTAACCCTATTTAACAGAATCACTGCTATTATAGCTGAGAGTTTAGATTATAAAAAAGTACCCCAGGAAATTTTAATGCTTTGTAAATTTTGAGAACAGTTAGCCTAATAAATCTTTGGCCACGTTATGACTTTCGTGAGCTCTAAGCCCTTTTCCCTTTGTGTCTCTTCCTGAATAAAAAATACCAAAAATTATATTTTACTATGGCCTTGGTATCAAGATGAATATATTAATATTACATATTAAAACATTTTGTTCAACCTAAGTTTATTTTTTTTTTCTGATTAAAATAAAGCATTTTCATGTGCTTCTGAAAGTATTTTGGGCCTTAGGCACTTAGCCTCCTGTCTCCTGTGTAAGTCAGCTTAAAATGAATCAAGGACCTGTCAACTTAGAAAACTGGTAATCTTAATATTTTGAAGATTTGGATGCTAAATGTTTTATTTCCCTAACATATCATGAAGAGATCCAGGTCAGAACTCTTGCTGGAGTTCCAGGGATGCAGCTTTGCATGAAGATAATTTGCAGATTGTTCTTGGGTTTGGTGCTATTTGCCTAGATATGAAGGTAGCCCGTTTTGAACTGCCTTCTCAATACTAGCAAAGGCAAAAATGCTGAAGATATTAGGTCTCAGCTTTGTTAAGCATTCCCATCTTGTTTAGGGTGATACGTCCTAATAGATGCACACAACAACTACATACAAATAGAAGCTTATGAAATATGAGGTTATGGTAATATCAAATATTAGGGCCTGGCGTCGGCCATCTGGGGAAGCTTTTTACTGGAAGCAGGAAAATGGAAGGAATGAGAAAGGGAAGAAGAAAAACACAATCTAGTTAAGGAATTTCATTATATGAAGCAGGGATGACTTTCACAAGAATGTCTAAGAATAAGCAACCAAGGAAAAATGACCTGGTGTTACACAAAATAGAAGAGAGACTGCAACTGATAGAAGAGCATAAACAGGATGATTTTACATCATTAGGAAAGAAGACTAGGTATCATTTCAGAGTTTCGACAACGCAACTAGCAGCAAACTATGCTCAATAATGGTTATCACCTTTTTTTTTTTTTTTTTTTTTTTTGCAGAGTCTCGCAATGTAACCCAGGCTGGAGTACAATTGTGCTATATTGGCTCACGGAAACCTCCGCCTCCCCAATTCAAGAGATTCTTCTGCCTCAGCCTCCTGAGTATTGCAGCTACAGGTATGTGCCACCAAGCCCAGCTAATTTTTGTATTTTTAGTAGAGACAGGGTTTCATCATATTGGTCAGGCTGGTCTTGAACTCTTGACCTTGTGATCTGCCCACCTCAGCCACCCAAAGTGCTGGCACTGTGCCCAGCCAATAGTTATCACTTTTATGCTTTATATTTACACTTACTGTTACACTCTGCACGAACGAAGTGCCTTACACAATAATAGCTGATATTTATTGAGAACATGCCAATATTTCAAGTTCAGTGTTAATACTCATTGAAGCTGAGACAAGATAAGGAGGAAAAATAAT
Source organism: Cacajao melanocephalus (assembly GCA_963573385.1). Lineage (NCBI taxonomy): Eukaryota > Metazoa > Chordata > Mammalia > Primates > Pitheciidae > Cacajao > Cacajao melanocephalus. Next base: position 30,663 of record CAUYLG010004899.1, on the reverse strand, counting down.
GAAAAATAGTGAAGAAGGAAAAACAGCAGGTTTAATTGTGTTGGTTATTGATCTGTGACAAACTACCCCCAAAACATGGGAATCTAAAGCAATGACATTTATATAATCACAATCATGCCATCTGGGATGACTTTGCTAGGGAGTCTCATTCATCTTACTGGTGGCCACTCATATGGCTGCAGCCAGCAGGTGAGTCAGTGGGGAGCTGGGCATAGCTGCAACCTTGGACAGCTGTACTTCTCTTCCTTTCTCTGTAATCTCAGGGCTGGTCCCTCTGTAAATAGCCTTTCTCTGTGGCCTCTCTAGCAGGGTAGCTGGACTCCTACATAGTGGCTCAGAGATCCTAAGAGAGCATCTGTAGTAGCAAGTAACCTTTTAAAGGCCTATGCCTAGGACTGGCACATTCTGTTTTGTTTGTTTATTTTTGAGATGAAGTCTTATTCTGTTTTGTTTGTTTATTTTTGAGATGAAGTCTTGCTCTGTTGCCCAGGCTGGAGTGCAGTGGCGTGATCTTGGCTCAGTACAACCTCTGCCTTCCAGGTTCAAGCGATTCTCCTGCCTCAACCTCCCAAGTTGCTGGGATTAATTACTACTGTTCGTGGGCCCTCCATCACGCCTTGCTAATTTTTATATTTTTGGTAGAGATGGGGCTTCACCATGTTGGCCAGGCTGGTCTCGAACTAATGACCTCAGGCAGTCTACCTGCCTTGGCCTCCCAAAGGGCTGGGATTGCAGGTGTGAGCCACCATGTCCTGCCTATTCTTGTGGTTAAAGCGGATTTAAGATGGGAATGGGGAGGTACACATAGGGCATGGGTTTGGGGAGGCATGATTCCCTGTGGCAACTAGTGTCACAGACACCACCAGAGTTGGCAAGAACACTTCCTTCCTACCTCTCAGGTTTCTTTACAGGTGGTAGTGGCAGTTAGTGCCACACTTTTGAGAGGGCAGGTGGAGTGGCTTGTCTGATGTTTACATTTGTGAAAAAATAACGTTTGTCACTTGGGAGCGTACTTGTTCTATAGAAAACGTTCAGCATCACCAGTAGGGCAGTCTGCATGATGTCAGGGTTTAGTATTGGCTACTGGCTAATAAACCTGAAGCTACAACCTCTAACTTAGTCTCTATAAGAAACTAAAATGATATTTTGCTTCTGTCTGCTACTGTGTTATTTCATTTCTCAATTCAAGGAAGACAGATGCTGTTTATAGGCCTCCTTAGAGATTACAAGCTGATGAGATTAAAAATTATGACCAATGTGTCACAGTTTCATCAACAGTGAGTGATGAAGACACTGAGAAAGGTCTTATATAACCTAGGGAGGACAAATAATTAATAGAGGATTAGGCCTTCAAAATCATTTGGTTAGAGAATGGAGGCTGGTCATTTATTTGCACCTCTTAATAATCGAACCTGGGCTTAGTCGTCTACCTGATATTGATTCTCTCCTTCATCTTTATTAATAGAATTCTGATCTTGTTAAGGACAGCATTATATATAGGTAAGAAGACATTTTCTAGCCTTTGTTACAGATGAAGGGGCCATATGATCCAACTGACTAAGGAGAGGTAAGTACAAGTTGTTAGATGAGACTTGTGGAAAGGTCTTCAGAAGCTGGCAGCAGGGCTAGGGAGCTGGAGAACAGATTCAGATGGGAAGGACCTATTTGCCTTTCATCCTACCTGGGATACAGATGAAATGGTTAGAGTTGCAGTGGCCGTATAGTGACCATGAGGTCAACTTGAAGATGAAATCCATGCACAAAGAATGGCAATGGAAGAAAGGAAGCCAGACCTGGATGATACCATAAAGCCCTTGTACCAGCTTCTGATATTTGCTCCCTGACTTTAAATGATGGAAAGAAAATATACTATTTTACTGAAGCTCCTATTTTTTAAAATGTTTCCATTGCTAGCTGAATAAAGTTTCTAACTTACCATTTTATCAGAGCAGAAAAATAATAGTATGTGGTTTATGCTATTCCTAAGATAGATGATGCCCTTTAGGTGAAATATTTATGCAAAATTGTGTGGTAGAGGTTTCTTATGTGTGTATATGTCAGAAATTTTTCATAGAAGATACATCTTTCCATCAGAGCACTAATACTTGTTCTTACCTTTGCCTGATGCAATTTTCTCATGAATATTCAAAAGGTATATACCCTTCTTTCACTGGCGTTTCTGCTCAAAGGTCCACAGCTCAGAAAGGCCTTTCCTAATTATCCTACCTATAATAATAACCCCCATCATTCTCTATAAACTCATTCTCCCTACTTTTGACATTTTTTACTTTCTGATTGGCTAGTACAGTATTATCTCTTCAGTGCTCAGAAAGGTGTCTGACACTTTGTAGTGGCTCGATGAAATATTGTTAAATGACCAAATAAATAAATAAACGCAAAGCTAATGCACATTTGATTCTGAAATTTTTCTGAGTAAACTACCAATGAATCAATGAATGAATGAGTAAAAAATGACTCATAACTCATCACAAGTTGAGAACTTCAAATAGACTGTTAAACTTCTGAATAGTCATATGCCTTTTAAAATAATAGGTCTGTTTTAAATGTTCATCGTAACTGGTGGTACCTAAACTTGATGGCAGTTTTTCAAACTTTGCTATTTCTTCCCTTCAAGTTTATCTGAAAGAAATAGAATGGTACGATATAAGCCTCAGAAGGCATATATAAATCTCCTCTATGTTGACTTGGTCATGCAGTACCTAATTTTTCTTAGGCTGATATATTCTATGTCTTTTTCATAATAAAATGAATTATTTCATAATAAAATGATAATAAAATGAGTATATCTGCCCATGGTCTTTTTTACACACATACAATCCAGTGGCAGATATATATGTATATGTACACATATATAAGTATATGTATATTTAATATACGTATATGAAAATATATACACAGATATAGATATGTATAATATGTACACACATATATAAAATATATATGTCTGATATATATACACATAAATATACATATAGATATATCACTTGTTTTTCAATATCAGGAACATAGAACATGTTGAAAGATTCACCTACTCTTTTTTATGTATTACAGTATTCATATAGCATTTCAAAGTCATAAAATTTTCCTGTATTTTAAGATAGCCAAGAAGAAATACGCAGAAAAAGAACTATTGAGGTTTCATGCATACTTAGAGACAAGGCTTCAGAGATCTTGGCTTTTCTCCATGGGTAGGAAGTTCTGGAAATGGGGGTCGTTGAACAGTAGGCCTCTGATACTCCACAAAGTGCTATGAAACCACACACTTTGTGTCTTTTTCCTCTGGGTGATGCATAGCGACAGAGATGCCAGGGATCCATCAGAGTTTTTCTCCATGTCCATCGTGTAAAGTGGTTGTTCACAAGCAGCTGCCCAGAACCTACATTTTCTAGCACTTCGGAAACATCTAAGTGGCATCCCAAGTTCTTGCCATGCGAATGTGGGCAGAGTGATGAATGGCCAGGCCCAGAAACATCTCCTAGGTGATTTTTCCACCCACTTTCCCACTGTGGACTGGCTGGATTTTCATGACCAGAGTGATCCCGGGAAACATGTTGAAACAGGTGGAGCCTCTGTTAGGTTCAGTCACATGATGATTAGATTCGTCATGTCACTCACGTGATGAGCAGAGCATTTCTCCCCCAACTTCTGTTTAACCAAGCCACAGAGATTTGGGTTTTTTTATTTACTATAGCACCTAGCACAACTTTAAGTAATACACATATACCACAGCTTTAACAGAAGTTATGAACTTACTATCATTATTGAAAGATGGCCAAGCAGAGAGCAGTGGTTCTCAAAGTGCAGAATCTTTGTGGGACAAGTTTGTTATGAATACAAATCCCCAGGCCTCCCTCCCAGAGATTCTGATTCATTAGGTCTGGGATGGGGCCCAGAAACAGGCATTTTCGTCACCACTCCAGGTTTTTGGATGCACATTTAGAGAAACACTGATAAAGAGAGTGAATTTACAGAAATAGCAGCTGGGAATTTGAGTTTAGAAATGGACAGCAGATTATATACTGAGCCAGAGTATGAGCTGAATGAATTAGAAGTCAGTGAGTAAGTGGCAAAATGAACAAAGAAAAATTCCATACAGCAGCAATGAATATAATACTTGGGTACCTATGAACCTACCACATGTGAAGAAGGATGATGTCTCAGAGATGAGGTTGTAAAAACTAGGTGAAGTCTAGAAGAAAACAGTTGAATTTAGAAAGGCAAGAGAGGATAGTTTGAATACAAACATTTACAAACAGAAAGCTTTTTTAAACTGGCATAACAAAATTGAAACAGACCACTTAAGGGAAGCGATAGTTTTGAAGCCAACACTGCTATCAACACTCTTTCACCTATCACTGAAGAACTATATGTGGAAGGGCAAGAGCTTAAAATAAATGTTTATTTTTTTCCTTTCCAATACACTATCAAATAAACACGTTACACGCCTACAGCCAAAGACTATTCTTGGATCAGATCTTTTCCAATGCTCTAAATTTAGCCAGCTGAACTTCTGTAAGTACCAACTTATTCAACCTTTTGAAATATAGGACTTACTCTTTTTTTTTTTGGAGTTTTGCGCTGTCGCCAGGCTGGAGTGCAGTGGCATGATCTCGGCTTACTGCAACCTCCGCCTCCTGGGTTCAAGTGATTCTCCTGCCTCAGCTTGCTGAGTAGCTTGGATTACAGGCACACACCACCATGCCCAGCTAGTTTTTGTATTTCTAGTAGAGACAGGGATTCATCATGTTGGCCAGGATGGTCTTGATCTCTTGACCTTGTGATCCACCCCCCTTAGCCTCCCAAAGTGTTGTGATTACAGGTTTCTTAGGCGTGAGCCGCTGTGCCTGGCCAGGATTTGCTTTTTAATTGGAAATCTGCATCTCATCTTAACAATGGAACAGAACATTCTTTCTTTTCAAAGAAATACGGTCTTTTATATTGTACACATAGCATAGTTTAAAAAAAGAGATTGTAGCAAAGTGTGAAAAGACCAAAATATACAAATACACACATGCACATATGAAAGACCATGACAAATACACCTCCATTTCTGATTAATTGGAAGCCATAACATGCATACTCTTAGGTGTTAACACTACCAAGTTTTTGTTGAGAACCAAGTATCTGGTGAGAAGAGAATCTGAAAGAAGTGCATTTTCAGAATAAATCGTTGGTAAGACTATAACGTTTTATTTAAAGGAACACTTAATTATTGAAGTTTTAATTGGTCAGCCATAATTTTAAGCAATAGTACAATCAAGTAAGATTTCCCTTCAATCTGCGCTTCCTTTGGGAAAATCAGATGCTCTAGCTAAGAATGTCTTTGCTCTGTACTGTTGAAATAAAACCTCAAAGTGGATGAAGTAGAGTGCTGAACATATACTTAGGAATAGCAAATTAATTAGGAGGTCTATCAATGCTCTGAAAGCTGGTTCCCTTGTAGATTGACAGGTCTGGAGACCTAAGTATAACTGATAGTTGAAAAATAATAGAGTGCAGCACACAGATGTCATGGTCCAGAAGAGGATGTCTATTGTCATCAGCAAGTTTAACACCAAGTCATGGAGAGGAAGATGTTTTACATGCTTGCAGTCATTCTATTGCATCTTTCTTTTCAAATATACTCATGTGCCACATAAAGTTTCAGTCATTGATGAGTTACTTACAGGACAATTGTTCCATAAGATTGTAATGCCTTATTTTTACTGTGCCTTTTGTATATTTAGATATGTTTAGATACAAAAATGCTCACCATTGTGTTACGGTTGCTTACAGTGCTCAGAATGTAATATACTCCACAGGTTTGTAGCCTGGGATCAATAGGTTACATATGGGCCTATTGTCCTAGGCTACAATGTATACATATACCCTATAGCCTAAGTATGCAGTAAGCTGTGCCATCTAGGTTTGTATAAGCAGAATATGATATTTGCACAGCAATAAAATAGTCTGATACATTTCTTAGAGTGTATTCCTTGGAATGTCTGTATGTAGGATATTCAGCTCAGAAAAATCTGAACTGACTTGTCTATTCTGAAATATTATTTCCCATAATTTACGTGTTATGAAGCTGCTTGTGATGATTTCAGAAACAGGTTATACTTCTGTTCAAGCATATATCCTTTCGTGTAAAATAATACAGCTTGACTGTGAAAGTTTTAGGGCCTTACCTTTCTTTAGAAAAAATGGTCAGTGTTTTCAAGGTGAGCAAATACTTTTACAGAGATAATTTATTGGATACAATAGCTCTGTTCAGTAGATGGTGGGAATATATTGGTAGAAATATACGGTTCTCATTTTACAGATGAGGAACCTGAAACAAGAATAGATTAATTGATCTGCTGAAAGATGGCACTGCCAAACTAGTGAGGGCAGTAAGGTTCTCTGGCAGTGGTTCCTAAGTGGTAGCCCATCAACTGGGAAAACTAATGATTGAAAGGATTCAAACATGATGTTTGAAAGGAATCCTGGATTTACTATCTTAGCAATTAATAGATAATTGAAATCATTCAAGTTAAGAAATGTTTACTGAGAATCTAGTCTGTCATTTACAATGAAGCAAAGATGAGACAGTATAATTCCTGCCATCAAAACGATTATAGTCCTCTAAGAAACCTCTGCGCAGGCACTCAGACTCACAACTGTCTCAGTAACAAAAAATGGCAGATAATAAGCAAAAAGGCAGTAATGAGGGGTCAGCAAAGGATGGGGAGGAGGGATTTCCTTAGCAGCCTTCATAATTGAAGGTCCACAACTCTCAGTGACTTGACAGTAGGAGGAGAGAGAAGTAGCAGAATATTTCTCAATCTGGAGAAGTTTAAAGTCACATCAATATAAAAAAGCAAGAACAATAATAACCATTGAACCAATCATTAACATGAAAGTATGACATAGTTGTTTATGAAAATTTTTAATAAACCAGACCACTTTGAAAGCACAACTAAAGACCACACTGTATCAGAAGAAAGTTCAGGAACAATCAAATTAATGCAAAGACCTTAGAACTCTAAGAGTTGGCCTGGATGGAAACTTTATTTCGTGGGCAAATGAGAACAGCAGCATATTTGTCACTTTTCCAGAAAGTTTTCTATCTGAAGTGAAGTGTGCCTTTGAAAGGAAAAACAAGAAGAAAACACCCAAGACACCAAATTAGAAACTTAAAAAAAAAGTACCTCGTGTTATAAAAAAAAAAAACAACATAGTTGTGTAACATTTGAAGGATGAATTTTAAGTACATTCAGTACATTCAAGTCTTGAGGTAGGCAACACCTGCCTAATTCTCATAAACTTTAATTTCTGATTTGCCTTTAAGAACCTCTGGGAAAACAGGATAAACAAAGAGGATCTGAAGAGACCTTGAGAGTCAAAGATGAGCTGAGGGATTTTCCTTCAAAATGGAAAAAAACTGTCACAAACGTGAGAGATTAAAGAGACTGACTTAGAAGAGCAAAATGGCCCGAGTCATTCCTGACTCTCATCTGGGAAACTCTTCAGTGTCACGCAGAGGGTAGGGTCTCCTTGTTTAGTTTGCTGCTAAAATGTTTCTGGCAGAGTGGCTGGCAAACAGATCTATCTTAACTCGTTCTAATAGTCTCATACTCATTCTGTATGGCAAAGCAGCTTTCTTTGCTAAAAACATTTCAAATCAGAATAATTCAAAAGTACTTCATTTCATGTCTATGAGAGTAAATTACAATATTTTATTACACCTAGGGCTGGTTAAATAATTAAAGGCATTGTAGCAAGAAGGAAAACCTTAGATAAGCAATTTACGGTGTCTCCTGTTCATATGGGAATAAACTTATGCTGAATAAGCCTACTATAGTAGATGAGGATACAGTGGGTGAATTTAATGTAAAATACAGTAACTATAGCAAAATAGAGTAGATGTCTCCAGAGATTTCCTTTTGAACTTTAGAAAATTAGGAATAGTATTATAGAACTTTGCTGCATATTAGTTCATTAGCTTATTAGGAGCTGGTGTACTACAGTGATTCACTGGGGAGAAAGAATGGAAGAAATAAATGATAGGTGATGAATAATGTAAAATATAACCTCATCCCAGAAACATCTGCAGGTAGGGTCTTAGAGGTACTTTGCTTGCTTGCTTCTTTATCCGTGTTCTGCACAGCATCTCCTTTGCCAGTAATCTCTTTGTCATCTCAACAGTCTTACTCATTCCCTGAGGTTTAGGTGACTCTTCACACGTCTCCCTCCCCAGTACCTTAGATGGACAGTTGACAAAGGCCTGACCTCAGAATATCCTCTTTCTTGGTAATGGAGGTAAACACATGACCCAAACCGAACCAAACAGAATTCTCCTTGGAGTGCCAGAGCTGTTAGAAAAACATTTCCTCTTTCACCGTATTTACTAGCTTGGTGGGATAGAAGACCAGTAGTGGCCACCTTTGCTGCAAAAATGCATGAGGGTGGGGAGCACGCATGAGAATGCAATGCAATAGAGAGGAAAGCAGTGCCAAAGGATGGAAGGACCAAGGGACAGAATTATTAAGATAGCTGTGAGCCTCTGGGTCTGGCCATGCGTACAATTTGACCTACTCTTAGATTTTTCAGTTATATGAACCAATAGCCTTCCTTTTGTTCTTGTTAGCATGGGCTTAGGCTTTGTGTCATTTGCACAAAGATAGCTGGCTAGTCACGTAGCATCTGTGTTAACAGAAATAATACTCATTGAACTAGTCATATTTTATTTAAACCTCAGTTCTCAGAAGTGATGAAGTTTTTCCTTGAAATATTCTTCTGATGTGGCAGGGTTATGTTTTGTTTTATTTTGTGACATTTTGTTATATTTTGCCTAATTGTCTGAGGCCAGTTTAATCTAACTTGTGCTAGTTTAATTTTAAAAGTTTGACAGATTCACAGATGCAGGTGTGACCTATATGAGGAATATAAATTATGATATATTTTATTTAATATTATTCTCAATTATTTGTTGTCTTCTTCCTGAAAATCAATTCTATTTCCCTGCATCATTGATACAGGCATGGCCAGGGGATTTGCTTTGACCAAGGAAACCTGAATGAAAGTGATGAGCTCCCTGTGTGAGTAAAAGCCCCAACAAACTCATATTCTTTATGTACTGTGAGCAAGAAAGTTGGGCTCTTCTCTAGTCCAACTGTAATACTTTGTTGTAAGCCTTTGAGATGTGGGGTTGGTTTGTTACAGCAGCAAAACCTAATAAACACCGACTGATACATCAGACATACAAACTCAAAATTAAGAAAATAATGATTGCTTAAAGTTAATGACTCATAGTAGCAGTCAATGTCTCCTTTAGATTAAAAGTTCCTCTGGTGCATTTATAATAATCAATTTACCAAAAAATTTATTTACACACAATAAGTGAACACATTCATTGTAACGTCTTCCCCAATCCTGGAGGTATTCTCTTCTCCATTTTCTTCTTTGGTTGTCATCTCTGGGTTCTGGTTGTTCTATGCGTCTCACAGATACATTGGTCTATGTGGGCTAGACTGCTGATTTGGTGGATCTCTTTGATGCATTATTGTTCTAAGCTGACAGGTCCTCAGCTGCTCTGCCAAACAAATGCTTGTCTCAGTGGCACCGCCTTTTGTGGTGGTGATTGATGTACTGTGGAGTTCTTTGAACAGCTCTTCCCCATTGTCACACATCACACTCCATGTGCTGTGCATCCCTGATCCCACCCTCTACCTCTGGGGATAGTCATCACACACCCTGTTGCTTCTGGGAGGCTTTCTGCTATTTAGTGGGTCACCCCATGTCATATGGTACACCCTAGAACGACACACAGAAAATACTCTTTGACTTCTCCTGCTTTGATTTGTTTACTATGTTTAATTTTCTTAGATCAGCTGTCATTATGGTTACTTTTATCCTTCTGTTATTATATTCACAGTGCCTGATAGCATTTTGAGTTGTGCTACTTTCTCTTTTATATCTTTGGCATAAAAATGTGAAGTGTCAAATAAAAACACAGTAATGCTCTCCTTATCATTTACCATATTTCTGCAAATTTCAGCTATCTCATAATTGAGAGGCAACCAGAAAGTGAAATTGGAGTGCAAGAGAAAAAGGGGGAGTAGAGTGTTTATTATGTAGCTATGACTGGGGTAGGAACTATAGTAATTGAGAAGTAAATATTATTTGTTTTCTATTTTACACATGTGGAAATACAACTTAGGAGGTTAAATAACTTGACTAAGGTGATACAGCTGATAGGCAATGGATCTGGGACTTAAACATATTTCCATCTGACTCCAGTGTTCTCCTCTTTCTTCTGTGTGATGCTGTTTCTTAGAATTGAATGGAAGGACTCAGAGAATGAAGAGAAATCTATGATTTTGGGGAAGTTACTTCACCTTGCTCCCTAATAAGAGAGTTGAGTAAAATTTCCCCTAAGGTATTGTAACATTACATACATCTAAAATGGTTATCCAAAAGCCCATGTACTTTATTCAATTTGAGAAAAGCAGAGCTATTTCTTTAATTTACCGTCCTTCTCTTACGTATTCTTTGGCTTTGGGATTTAGTCTCTCTTCTTCCTTGATGGAAAACTGTATTCAGTCCAAATTTAACCCATTGCTCATGCTCTGCATCCTTGATATTCTCATTCAATCAGAACCATGCACCAAACATTACACCTTTCTTCTACGGATTTTTCTCCCAACTTACTGTGTCTCCTTTTACACATAACACACTCAAGACTCTCCCATTAAAAAGAAAACAAAACCCTCCCTAATCTATTACCATATCATGCTATTGGCTAACTTGGAAAAATTAAAGTGAAATCCGTAAAAGTCACCATTTTAACCATTTTAAAGTGTACAGTTCAGTGGCTTTTAGTCCATTCACAAGCTTATGCAACCGTCAGCATCATCTCACTGCAGAGCACTTTAATCACCTCCTAAAGAAATCCATACCCATGGAGTAGCCACTCCCCGAATCCCCTGGCAACTGGAATCCTGTTTTCTGTATCTATGAATGTACATATTCTGGAAATGTCGTAGAAATGGAATTATACATGCAGACTTTGTGTTTTGCTTCTCTCCGTTAGCATGGTATTTTCAAGTGTCATTGTGTTGTAGCTGTCGCCTAGCTTTGTAAAGCTTTAGCCTAGTCACAAAGATACCGATTCTTGACCTTCTTTTTCTCTATGTTTAACTTGACTTCTATGCAGCAATGAAGTGCTTGACCTCTCTCTCCTCCTGAGCCTCATTCCTTCCTGGGCATCAAATCTTCTTTCATAAACTTGTTTGCAGGTTTATCTGTCCTCTCCTGGCACTTGTACAGTGATATTTTCAAGGGTTTCTGGTAGGGCCCATTTCCCTTGGTACTCTCATTTGGGTCACTTTTATCTGTTCAAGGCTTCAGTTACTGTACTCACTCCAATCAGTTTCAGTAGTAGCTACTTATTTGGTTACGTGATCAGTCCTTCTCCCTCTCCTAGCTTCCCTGCAACCACTTCCTGCATGTCTTGAGCTTGATCGTTCCTTCCCTTCTCATCTATATACTTCAATGTGACTTTGAGCAGCCAAGCTCCTATGACATGATTCAGCCAATTAAATGGTCAGAGGGTAGACATATGATCTGCACTGAATCGGTCAGAAACCTTTCCTAGAAATCTGTAATTGGGACCAAAAAAAAAATTTAGTGTTTTAAAAAATGTGCCTATTCCTAAGGCACATGGGGCCAATAGTTATCAGAGGTCATGTTTTACCATGTGGACTAAGAAACCAGAGAGGAGAGATGATACAAGGAGCGTGAGCCCTTTCAAGCCCAGGTCTCAGTCTGTTCTTGGAGCTTGGCTGCATCCCTGCCCTTGGGATCCAACGGAGCCATTCCCAAATATATCATCAGCTCAGAATTTGCTCTGTATATCCATTTGCCTGTGAAAACTCCACTCAGCTATTTGTGGCAGACTGGCTGGATGACTGCAATTTCTTCTTCCCAGGTACACGGTTAAACTATTTCCAGCTCTTTTGCACCCAGTGACTAGTTCCTGCCAAATGAATGTGATTAAGGTGATGTGTCACTTCTGGTCTTAGATGCTTAGAGTAAGCTTGCTTTCTTCACTCCCTCTCTTTTTCTATCCAGTGCTGGACACTGCCAAGGTGACCTTGAAGCCACATGTTAAAAATAGATGGCCCTAAATAACTAAATGGAACAGAGCACCCTCCCAGCCAACACCAATTGACAAGAAACAAATTCTTCTGGTGTTAAACCTTGGTGATTTGTGGAGTTCAGCTATAAGAGTTGTAAAAGCATTACTTGCCCTAATTTGTGGTCTCACAGTCACCTCAAATTCAACACACTCACAATCTGCTCTTTCTCTCCAGAGCTCCCTATCTTAGTAAATGGTTCCAAAATCCATTAAGCCAGAAATCTCAGCATCAACTTGACTGCCCTGTTTTCTGTAATTTTTGTAATCTCCAATTACCCACTGCTACTAATTTATTTAAAATCTCTGTACTTTATCCCCTTCTTGTCATCACTACTCAATACCTTAGTTCTAGCCCTTGGCATTTCTTGCTCGGTTGCCACAGTGGCTTTGTAACTCGTCTCTCTACCTCTAGGGAAACATTTCAAATCATTCTTTTCTCTTCTGCTCTAAACTTTTAAAACAAAAATTTATATTTTATTTCTCTCCATAAAATCTTTTAATGACTCCTTAACATCTTCTGGATTAATAGCTGTGAAATGCCTGTCACTACCACAGACTCCTTCAGAACTGATTGACAAAAACTGATTTCTTTGAGCACTAGATGATGTGACTACGGCCTGCTACTATGGACAAGGCTGACTGGATAAGAGATTGGGGACTGAACCCAAAACAGCCCTCTGGTTAGTATATAGTAGATAATGAAGTAGCCAAGACTCCAACTCTGCTGCTGTAGTTTGAATATATTACAAGTTGGTACCCATCAAATCTCATGTTGAAATTTGATTCCCAGTGTTAGAGGTGGAACCTACTGGGAGGTGTTGGGTGATGGGAATGGATCCTTCATGAATGGACTGATGCTCTTCCAGGGTGGCAGTGAGTGAGTTCTCTATTAGTTCCTGTGAGAACTGGTTGTTAAGAAGAGCCTGGCACCTCCCTCCTCTCTCTCTTGCTTCTACTCTTGCCATGTGATCTCTGCACTCTGGCTCCTCTTTGCCTTCTGCCATGAGTGGAAGCAGCCTGACTCTGTCACCAGATGCCCAATCTTCCAGGCAGCAGGATCATGAGTCAATTAAATCTTTTTTATTTCTAAATTGCCCAGTCTCAGATATTCCTTTACAACAACACAAACCAGACTAAGACATCTGCCTAACAGGGTTTTTGTTTTGTTTTGTTTTTCGAGACAGGATTTTGCTTTGTCACCCAGTCTAGAGTGCAGTGGTGTGAACATGGCTCATGCAGTCTTAACCTCCTGGGTTCAGGTGATCCTCCCGCCTCAGCCCTCCACGTAGCTGGAATTACAGGTGTATGCCACTATGCCTGGATAATTTTTGTATTTTTTTTGTAGAGACAGGGTTTTGTCATGTTGCCCAGGTGGGTTTTGAACTCATGAGCTCAAATGATCTGCCTGCCTTGACCTCCCAAAGTGCTGGGATTACAAGTGTGAACCACCATGTCTAGCCTTGTGGCTTCTTGAACAGGTCAAATTCTCTACTATAGGAAGTTTGAATGGGAGCTATAAAGGAGAGACATAAATTGTAACAACATTACAGAAAATAGATTTTTAGTGAAATCTGTTGAATAAAGGCATCCATGAACAAAGGCTATGAAGCAGTAGAAACTGGGGTAAGCAGAATCCATTATGGACGGAGGAGAGGATAGAATTGGTAGGGCAGAAGATATGTATGTAGGCACAGTAGAATCCAATACCAAAATCAGTAAAATATAAGGTATGATGAGTCCCTGGAGTAGGAGTAATACATACTCATTTTGCATGAGGTAAGTTTTGCTGAAGTAGCCAGAATATCAATGAACCCAGAGCTGTTGTTGTGGGCTGATCAACCTTTTCCTTTTCCATGACACCTGACTGGTTTATGAGATGTTTTCCATGTTTCTTCAGTCCTTTGCCTACTCTAATAAAGCCCCATCATTTGAATTAAACTGACTGTTGCAGTTTGCAACCAAAAGACGTGATGATCTATAAGGCACTGTGAACTGACCTCTGCTTGACCTCCAGCTTCTCTCCTGTGACCTCCACTCACATCAGATTCTTTATGCTGGAGTGTACAGCACTCTTGAATGCATTTGCCTCAGGGACTCTTGCTTTTCCAAGGGCAAAAGTTTCATGGAAGGCCCTTTGTCTTTGGCTGACTTCTATTCATTCTTAAAAACACAGCTCAGGTGCAAACCCCTCTTGGATGCCTTGCCTGTCACCTTATTCTCTCCTGCATGTTTTGGATTGTGTCAGTCTTCTGGGTCCCCATGGTGCATCTGGCATGCCACTGTCTCATTGCTAATTGATTACACTGTGATATCATTTCCTTTTTGTCTTGAGGAGGCTTCCAAACCTCTTAAAAGCAGCAGCTGTGTCTTGCTCACCACTGTAGCCTCAGCAACTGACCAGAGCCTGTCACACAGTAGGTGTTTACTGTGTGATAAAGTGAAGACTTTCAATTCTTCAGGCCCATGCTTGCTGATTAATAATGAATGTGATGTAAAGATTACCCAATGTATCAATTTGCTAGAGTGGCCATAGCAAAGTACCATGTACTGGTCACTTAAAACAGAGATTTATTTTCTCACAATTCTGGAGGCTACAAGTCTGAGAACAAGGTGTCAGCAATTTAGATTCTTTTGAGGTCTCACTGCCTGGCTTTTAGATGTCTGCCTTCTTCCTCTGTCTTCACATGGAAGACATGTGTCTATGTATATGTCTGTGTCCTAATCTCTTCTTATAAGAACACCAGTCCTATTAGTTTAGGGTCCATGCTAATGACCTCATTTAAACATGATTACCTCTTTGCAGACTCTATGTCCAAACAATCACATTCTGAGATGCTGGGAGTGAGAACGTCAACATAGGAATTTTGGGAGGTCACAATTTAGCTCATAAAACTAAATTACCAAATCTGGTTTGTTGTTTCCTTGGAAGATCTGAATTCTGCTTTTTTTTTTTTTAGATCATTTATATCAAATGGGTCCTGCTTAAAGTTAAAGTAGGAAGCAGATTAAAAGCAGCATAATGATGACTTTAGGCAGACCCAGTGATAAGCTGGAGAAGTTGCAGTGAAAGAACAAAATAAATAAATAACATCTTAAAGGTCCAGCTAGCCAAGTATATGGGCAACATTGTTAGATATACAGAGATCTCCTGTAGTCCCCTGGAGTGTGAGGGCTGTAGGGTTCCTAGTCCTGTCCCCCTTATCAATGGCTGTTTTTTAACTCATCGATGCAGAGATATGTAATTACCAGTGCAGTAAGGGGCTGTTCTGAGTAGTCCTATGAAGAGACCAGATGAAGAAGATAGTCTGCTTGGGGCATATGAAGAATTAAGGGGCATACAAATAATTAAGAGAAGGTGGCAATCTGTTTCAGATCAATTTTTACCCCCAGTCTCCAAAGATTTCTTGTAAGAACATGCTGTTACAAATGGTGCTAACTCACATGCAGTGGTGCTAAGCAATAAATAGGGACTCCAGGGCTGCAAGCTCTTAAGTCCTGCTTTGCCACTGATTCACAGTATGCATTTCACTAAGCCACTTAACCTTTCTATGGCTCAGAGACTTCCGTGTAAAAAAGAATAGTATCTGTGGCATTCCTCATCAGTATGTTGCGATAAATAAGCAATTAAAAGGGCTCTGGATATATAATTATAGTTTAACATAGCCATGGCTATTTGCTGTTTACACATGCGCACACACACACACACACACACACGTACACACACACACAGTGTCTAAATACACATATTATGTGACACAGGAAGAAAAAGACCACTTAATGTCATTCCAGATGAAGTGATCAAAAAACAAATTTATCCACTAGAGGTCAAGGGTCAGTGTCTATTTTACCTCATGTAATTCATTTCTAATTGGTTTTTGTTTCTTTCTAAGTTTTTCATATCTTTTAAAGTCTATCTATGAAATTAAAAATTTCCCAGTATTTATGTTTTTTCAATTTACTTCATTTTGGACTGTCAATTCAGCTAGGCAGTAGAGAGAGAAAGATGAAGACGATGTGGTTATTGTCTTCAAGGATCTCCCAGAGTAGTGGAGGGCCCTGAGAATAGTTACACTCCTACTGTCTGAGCGTAGGTGGAGACATATGTAAGGTAGTGCGAGCACAGAGGAAGAAGAAAGCATATTTCCTAGGGTAGTGAGGCCAATGTGTGAATGTTAGCCTCCCACTACGTTTATCAGTGGGAATCTTTTTCTTTTTTCTCCGTGTACTGGGCCCTAGGTAAGCTTCATCTCTTTGGCCATTCTATGAAGAAGATATTTTGATTAGTCTGATTTTTCAGAAAAGGAAGTAGGAACTCAGATTGAATAACTTGCCTGCAGTCACACAGAGAATGAATGACAGAGCTAAATATCAAATCCAGGCTTGTCTCTTTACCACTGCATGCTATTTCTTCTCTAACAAGTTGTAGTTAAGATACAGACTTTTTTTTTTCTTAGACAGAGCCTCAGTCTGTCACTCAGCTTGGAGTAAAGTGGCACAATCTTGGCTCACTGCAACCTGGTTCAAGCGATTCTCCTGACTCAGCCTCCTGAGTAGCTGGGATTACAGGCATGCACCACTACGCCTGGCTGATTTTTTTGTATTTTCGGTAGAGGTGGGGTTTCACCATGTTGCTCAGGTTGGTCTCAATATCCTGACCTCAAATGAACCACCCGCCTCAGCCTCCCAAAGTGCAGGGATTACAGGCATGAGCCGCTGTGCCCAGCCAGATACAGATTTCTAAAGGTAAGAAATTTTTATTCTTCACATCTCAGTATCAAACAGGTCTTTAATAATTTTCATAGTGATACATTTTCCTGCTCTGGAAATACAAATGAGCTCAGAAAACGTATTGCTTAAAAGCTCATTGGTATGGAATTTTGATATCAATATTGCCCTGATGCCAAGAATTGTGAGAACATTTAGCTTGCAAAGGCCAAATTAAATTATGAATAATATTACACCAATGTTATCATGTTGCTTCACTTTTTACCATGTTTTAGGCAACCTTTTCAGAGGACTTTAAAAATAAACATGTTAGAAATAAATACAATATTTGAGCTTTAGAAACTTCATTGATTTCTGCCCTGTGTCATATCCTAAAATTGAACCCATGAAGAGGTCTCAGAGAAACTTCCTCTCTCTCTAAGTTACCTAACCAGAGACCATTTTCCATGGTTCTTTGTAGGACCATTGCTTCAGTCAGCTGGGTGGTAAGTGCATGCCACTGTTTACAGGGGAAACTGGGAGAGCTGAATCTGAATACAGGAGGGAACCACTAGTGGCTAGAGTTTGACGGGCTCCCAGAGAACATCCAGTTCAAAGCCCTTCCTTTTAAGGGGCCTGGAGCGGTTGAGTGAGTTGCCCAGTGTCACACAATTAGCTAGTGGCAAATCTTGGGAAAGAATTCAGACTAATTGACTTTCTTCCTAGCATCCCTATACTGTATTGAATAGTGTACTCCCCGAAATTCATGTCCACCCAGAACCTCAAAATGTGACCTTACTTGGAAATGAGGTCTTTGCAGATATAGTTAGTTAAGATGGGGTCCTGTTGGATTAGAGTGGGCTCTAATCCAGTAACTGGTGTTCTTATTAAAAGAAAAAGACACAGGCACATAGGGGAGCGGGCCATGTGAAGATGCAGGCAGAGATCAGACTGATGCATCTACAAGCCAAAGAACACTAAAGATTGCCAGCGACTGCCAGAAACTAGAGGCAGCAAGGAAGCATTCTTCTCTAGAGCTTCTGGAGGGAGGATGGCTTTTCCTACACCTTCATTTCAGACTTCTATCTTCCAAAACTGTTAGAGAATAAGTTTTCTGCGGTTTCAAGCCACCCAGTTCATGGTATCTTGATATGTCAGCCCTAGAAAACCAATCCAATTCTTTCCACTTCATCATGGCTGGTCTTGTGCATCCCTATCACTAGATAAAAAGCCCCAGAATCCCACTTCTGCCAGTGGGTTAAGAGTCTCATTCTCAAATGTGAAGGGCAGCATTTTAACATGCAAATCGAACGACTTTCCTACTGACAAGCACATGTACTGTTATTTTTGTTCTAATTAGCTGTAAGTCACCTTAAATATCATCACAGGAAGCAATGATCTATTTAAGTTGAATGTAAATGTATTGCTGTTTTCCTAGGTGTTGTGGCTCTTGAAATCTGTAATTGATAAAAGAGCACAGATTGTTGGAGGTCAGAAGGACAGAAATACTGATATTCTGGGTACCAGCTCACCAAAGAATTGAACACTTCACTGGCACACTACAATTTTCAAAATTCTTGAAATCCACCTCCCCTTATTTTGTTTTTGCCAGATACATTGTTCTAATTTTTATCATGCTAATTGAAGTCGAAAGCCTAACAGAAAAAAAAAATAGTTGAGCCATTAACTCAGATTACTGTGTTATGGCTTATCAGAGTCTACACCACCTCCTTCCTGCTCTCCATCTGTTTGCCATTGTGGGCATTCTAGTGTAGCTGGTACTCTTACTCTGCACTCAATCTATGGCCAGACAGGAGTATGGTAGGGCTGAAAGCTCAGGCTCTGTGACCAGAGATGGCATTTTCAACTGAAGTCCTTAGGTTCTGTTTACATGACACGTAAACAAGCAGTCAATTAGAATGTCACATTTCAAGCCTCCTCATTCATATGATAGGGATGTTAGCAGGAGTATATATTGATTACAAGCTCACTACCTGCAAACTACTGCTTGTGGTCAAAGGAGAGAGAGGAAGGAGTAGGTGCTTTGCTACCAGGAATGGGCTGAGAGACTGCATACAAGTACTTCTGGAACAAATGTTCTTTTGACACTTTTGCTCATACCTCGAATGGGGCATATGCTCAGAATTCAGGACAATCGGTCTTGGGAGAGAAATAGGGGAAAAAAAATCAAACATCAAAGTGGCTATCAAGTAGACCGAAGTCAATGTTAAATGAATCTTAATTTTTCTTTTTTGAGATGCAGTTTCACTACCTTGCCCAGGCTAAACAGCCTCCCAAGTAGCTGGGATTATAGGTGTACACCATAGTGCCTGGCAATTAAAAAAAAATGGCTGGGCATGGTGGCTCATGCCTGTAATCTCAGCACTTTGGGAGGCCGAGGAGGGTGGATCACGAGGTCAGGAGTTTGAGACTAGCCTGGCCAATATGGTGAAACCCTGTCTCTACTAAAAATACAAAAATTAGCCGGGCAGGGTGACACGTACCTATAGTCCCAGCTACTCAGAAGCCTGAGGCAGGACAATTGCTTGAACCCAGGAGGCAGAGGTTGCAGTGAGCCAAGATTGTACCGTTACACTACAGCCTGGGTGACAGAGCAACACTTTTCTCTCAAATATATATATATATATATATATATATATATATATATATGAAATATTGCTTAAAGCAAACCAACCTCTTATTTTAAAGCACATATTCCAATAAGGCAGACAGTGTCAGGATCTGGGATACTTGGATGGAGATGCACACACATATGTGTATACACACACACACACATATGCACACACACACATATATATGTATATGTGGTCAGTGACAGGATGGTTCACATGCTCAAGAAGGCATTATGAGGGAAGAGGAATTGAGTAGTGTGTTTTAGGAGGAAGCTTGCTTGCACTACATTTTCTTTATTTACATTAGAATTATTAAAAATCTTTTTTCTGCACACTATGAAATGCTGTTGGTGAGCACTGAAGAGAATGAAGGTCTGTGGCAAATAACACTTTTCTTAAGGCTGTGAGTACGTAGACTCCCTTTTGGTTTTTAGCCCCATTTGATTTTTCCTTTTAGTTATTCTGCCATGTTTAGTATGGCTGCATACATTTCTTAAATTTTTCCAGTATTTCAATCATCAGTATCCCAGATCCTGTCTGCCTTATTGGAATATGTGCTTTAAAATAAGAGGTGGGTTTGCTTTGAGCAATATTTTATTTTCTCTCTTAATTGCATTGTCTTCCTTGTATTGAACGTTTCTTCTCTCCTGTTAATTAAAAACATTTAAAAAATTATACTAGACACCAGTATCTGGGAGGTAGCATCTTGCATGAACATAGGGCTTTCTGTGATTTTTATTTTCAAGAATACAATACAGTATTTGTGATGTCTTTCCAAAAGAGCAAACTTGGTGAGACCAATGCTATCATATTATAAAATTAGAATTTAAGTCAATATTTCAATATCTGTAATGCAGCTTGTTTAACATCAGAACTAGATAATTTGTGTAAAATTTAAAAGCCAGCATCTTTAGGTACATCAGATGCTAAACTATTATTTGTGGTGATTTAAAAATATGCCAGTGTATCAGTTATCTATTACTGTATAACAAACCACACCAAAGCTTGCTGTCTTAAAACAACAATGGTTAATTCTTTCTCATAGTTCTGGGGGATGACTGGACAGTCATTCTGTTGGTCTTTTTTGAGCTAACTCACAAGGCTTCAGTCAGCTGTCAGCTCAGATCTAAGGAGCTCAGATTTAAAGAACTTCTAAAAATAGCCTCATTCACAAGTCTGAGATCCCAGTCCTAGCTGTCAGCTGAGCCTTTCTCTCTACACGGTCTCTCATAATTCAGTAGTCTAGCCTGAACTTCCTTACATAATGGTAGGAGTGTTGCAATGTGATGAAAACAGAAGCTGTAAGATCTGTTAAGGTTTAACCTCAGAAGCCTCCCAACATCATTTCTGCTGCAATCTATTTGTCAAAGCAATTCATAGCCCAGATTCAGGGAGTGGAGAAACAGACTCCACCTCTGTCTAATAGGAAAAGCAGAGAGTCACACTGAAAAGGAAGGTAGACAGAGAAGGCCATCGATGTTATTATGGTGAATTCCTGTTGTCATTTTCTAAGCTGATTTTTTTTCTTTGGAGGTTTGCCTTTCTCTGCCGCTATGGTCTTCTTCCCACTTAGCTCAGTACTTTAGCTCAGTTTGGCTTTAGGTTGTAATAGTAAACACATCACTTCATCTTTTGTAGCAGAGACTTCTAGATGTCCTTCAGAATCCATTCTTTCTTCATCAGAAATACAACTACTTTTCTTTTTCTTTTGGCTTGGCATATGCACCTCTGAATAAAGGGGACTTTTTCAGCCTTCTATTCTGCTAGGTGTGGTCTTGGGACTGATTGCTGTCCAATGGAATGTAGGCAGATAGAGTGTACTTTAAGGAAGGGAGTGTGCCTGTTTTCCAACCTCCTTCCTGGAGCTTGGAGTGCAGATGTAATGACTCATGACAATAGGTCTTAGGAGATGCATAGCCATAAACCAATAGCCATCTTGGATCATGAAGGTATCTCTAGAATGAAAACAATGTCTAGTGGAATAACAAGATGAAAGGAGCCTGGGTCCCTGACACCAAGAAGTGCTACAGTATCCCTGGACTGATTTATTCTTGACTTCTTGAGTGTACAAAAGATACATATTTCTAAACTGAGGATGATTCTTTGGGCTTTTCTTATAGTTGAAGATGAACCTGAATGCTAACATATCTCTCCTCATTTTACAATTAGCCATTCTGAATGTACTAAATCCATATCAAGTAATTGTCTATTCATCTGATATCATACAGACATGGAAACTTAATCATCTTCTTTGCATTTAGTCAACCATAACTTTAAAATGTATCACCAGTACCGATGACTTTAGTTTTTGTCCAGTTTTGTTAATTCACATGATCCATCTCTTTTGTTAGCATACACAATCAGGAATTAGTAAAAAAATTTAAAAATTCAATTTTCCTTTAGTATACACAAGGCATTAGTTCCAGAATCCCCAAGGATACCAAAATCTGCAGATGCCCAAGTGCCTTGTGAAATGGTATATGTAGCATTTGCATATAGTATACTCAGATCCTCCCATATACTTTGAATAATCTTTATATTACTTATAATACGTAATACAATGGAAATTCTCTGTAAATAGTTGTTATTTAGGAAATAATGACAAGAAAAAAGTCTATACATGTTCAGTAATGACACAACCATCCTAGGCTTAACTACATTTTCAATCCATCATTGGTTTAATCCATGAATTATGGAACCTTGGAGATGGAGGGCCAAGTGCAGTGAGGTATAAAAACTAATATAGTCTTATTAGAACTAATATTCATGAGTCTTGCTCTATATCCAGATTATTATTATCATTATTATTATTTTTGAGATGGAGTCTCACTCTTGTTGCTCAGGCTGGAGGGCAATGGTGTGATCTCAGCTCATTGCAACCTCCAGCTCCCGGGTTCAAGCGATTCTCCTGCTTCCGCCTCCTGAATAGCTGGGATTTCAGGTGTCCACCACCATTCCCAGCTAATATTTACATTTTTAGTAAACATAGGGTTTCACCATGTTGGCCAGGCTGGTCTTGAACTCCTGACCTCAGGTGATCTGCCCGCCTTGGCGTCCCAAAATGCTGGGATTATAGGCATGAGCTACCATGCCCGGCCCAGAATACTTTTAAAAATTAATTTAGGAACAGTCAATTCCTTGAGAAAGTGGAGCTGTTAACAGGTTTTATATTTTGATTGCTTCTTTTTGTTGGGTACAAAGGAGATAAAAGTTGAAAGTTTTAAGTCCAAAAGTCCAACAACAGGGCACAAATAGGTAAATAAGGAGAATAAATAAAGTAAAAATTATGCAGTCATTAAAATGATAAGCACTATGGCTATCAAAAGATAAGGCATTTTTATGGAAAAAGATTGTCCATGAAATTATTATACCATGAATATACCTGTAAAATATAATACAATGTGAAGTTTGCTTTATCAGTTATATATGACATGATATCATGGTAACAAAATTAGTTAGAGATGATCTCACCCATGTGGAGAATTTATAAAGGGAATGACCTGTCCCATGATCCTTGGGCTCCTTTGCAAGATCAGAGTTATGAGAGGAGATCAGAATGTGTGTCAGAGTGAGGAGGAGGCATTGCTGAAGGAGTTTTGAGGAAACAGCTGTTTTGCCTAAACCCTCATGTCCCACTTTGGAGAGGAATGCGTGGTGGTATAAATTCCTAATCACAAGCCTAATGAGGCGGCAGAAGTGAGAGCTTTGAAATACGTTTTCCTGCATCTGGAAGGCAGAAGAGAATGATGGCTGGCCTTTACCTGGAAAAGGTAAGGCAGCCTAGGGATTAGGGATAGGGAAATAATGAGGGTAAGCAAATGGTAGATGGACTCCTTCTGTGGCAGAACCATGACAGCTGCTGCTTTGGGGTGTTCTCAAGGCAGGAGGGGATTAAGTATTTCTTTGCTGCACAGCTGTGCTCTACGCATCAGAAGGAACCAGTGTGGGGTTGTTTTGGATTCTGCCCAGTGGTGTTACCTGGAGGGTGAGGATATCCATGGAAGCCGCAGTTTGGGAGTGGGTGGAGGAGGTAAGCATAGGAAAAGCAATGACTTTGAATTTTTCTGGTTGTGTTAATTCAAGTTACCTGTCTTTTTTATTAGCATACAAAATCAGTAGCCAGCCATTATTTTTTAAAATAATAAAACCTAAAAATTAATACAACTTAATAGGATGAAATTAAAGGAAGAAGACCACACCTTATTACCTGTTCCTGGCTCCCGGACTGAAGCTGGAGGAGAAGATATTTGACATTACATCAGATTTGCACATTAAATATCTTAGACGAGACATTCTAATTAATAAGTTGAGACTATGTTTGTGTCTTAAAGTGCCCAAAAAGCCTGTCTGAGTTTTCATCTAAGAGCTGGGAAAGAACTTCCACCAAAGAAGTTTTAAGAGAAGAGAGAAGAATCAAAAGGAAAGTTTTTTCATAATCTGTGTTAGATGTGATCAACAACTTATGACATATAGAACATATCAGAACAAAAGCGACACTTTAAAACAGGTGTTTTCCCTTCAAAAGAGTTCCCTTAATATTGCAATAGCATTATCTAACAATGAATGAAACTCAAAGATGAGGACTTTAATTGTTTAATATATTCAGCGTAACATAGGAATTAAGAGTCTGACTAGGTTCAAACTCTGCAATATCATTTACTAGTTGTATGATGCTAGTCAAGACACATAATATTTTTAAGGTTTTTTCAGCTATAAAATGAGAAAAATGACAATCACAGCTGCTTCATAAAATTGTTCTGAGGATTACATGAGCTCCTTGGTAAAGCAGTAAGTGCTCCACTCACTCCTTCGAACCATTTTTGTTAGGGTTCCAGGGATGGTGATGAAATTAGGCAGGACTGGCCTTTTTCCAGAGGTTGTGGTCATAGAAACAAAAAAAACACTCTTATAAATCAAGAAGGGGTTGCAAATCTCCCACCACAGATTTGTACCAGATGCAAGTCCCTGTTTGAGTTGAACCAAGGATGACCTCTGCATATTTCTCAAGGCTGCCTGCAATGTGAATGCACAGCTATGGCTCCCAGAGAAGTCATGGGTTGAAAGAGAACATCCTGGCTCCTTCCATTTCCCAATATTGCTATAGGATAGTAAGAACTCAGTGCACAGCCACATCAGGGAGTGAAGTGTTCACATTAAAGGCATTTTTCTGATTAATTGAACCCTTTCCCTTTTCACTTAACATATATGTTCCTGATGCTTCAGTTTTCCTGAGGAGCTAGTACTAGCTGGAGGTGTCACATAGCTTTAGCAAATGAAAAATGAATTAACAGTGACAATCCTTTTCTTTCCTTTTTTCCTCTTCAGAGCCTTTGATTTTATCACAACATAAAAGTCAGTTTCCTGAGTGTAAGGTTCTAAAACGGGCTCTGAAACTTAAGTTAATCAATGCTCTTGGATGTAGAAAGAACATCTTGGCATCAGCTACATAACAGATTGGCAAAATAGATGTTTGAAGTTCAGCTTTTCTTCCTGAGTTTCCACAGTATTAATAAGTAGATGAAATACCAAAATACTTTAGTATCTTAAAAGGAAGAGAGAGGAGGAGAGAGAGAAAGGGAAACAGAGAGTGAGTGTGCGTGCACATGAGAAAGCCAGGCAAAAATATGATTTCTCTTTAAAATTCACTGAATAAATCTAATTATGGATGTAATGAGGCCAGCTTCAGGTTTTAATCACTGTTTCCACACTACCTAATAATTTGCTATTCAGCACCTGCTGTCATATAGATTTTGGGTTGCGTGGCATTAGCTCACTAGGTAACTACAAGTAATCTTTTTAGTTTAAGCCTGTGGTACATCAGACTATGAGAAGTTGGGCAAATTAGATGTACTATGTCTCCCTAAAATCATTTTCATTTGTATTTGGCGTTTGATACTCTGATCTGTAACCCAATGAGTATTTCTGCAATTGCTATACTATTACTATATGAAAACTAGCATTTTGACCAGTACATCAATATGTGGTCCATAAACCTCATACTGAGCATTAAAAACTACATAAGCTAGCAATTGGAATGTGCATAATTTGGTTATGAATATAGATCAGTGAAATATTGATTTCAATAATGCAATATGTGCTGCTTGTACCCAGCCCTTTTGAATATTGGCTGTGGTATATTTCCTTAACTCTAGAAAGATGGTTTCTATAAAGCAGAAGATTTCTTCCTGTGTGTGTGAAAATTATTATCACACAATGAAAGAGAGAAAGGAGGACTTATGTCTTAGATAATACATGAGAAAATGGAGACGTCTCTTGAGACAAAAAAAAAATGGGCAGAAATAATAACATATATATTTAACTGCTTTGTTCTATTTTCATGCATTCTATTTCATCAATCTTTTTGCGGCTGCTTTGCATGTGAGAAGACAGGCTGATTTTCCCAGACTGGGGGCCAGGACATCCACATTCAACTTTTGGCTTTGACAATATCAATGTGACCTTGGGCCTGGATCATTTAGTTACTTTGCAATCAGTTACTTCTGCAACAGGGGATTCATGTAATTGTCAGCAGTGAGAAAGCCACATTTGACGTACGGGTACTTTTTGTTGACCTATATCATGTTTCACATTTTTTTGAGCCAACATTTAAAAATTGGGAGATTTCACTTAAAAATCAGATTTCCAAGTTCTGGTCAAAAAATGGGAAACTTAACATCAGTCTCACATTCTTACATGACAGCCATTGGCCAGAGCAGAATGGTGCAGTGCCTCCACTGCAGATATCAGGTCTTCTGTTTCCTTTGCCACAGTCTTCACTATAATCTCTCCCCAACATTGGGACTAAATGCTAGTTCCATTACCTTTGCTTATGGTCAGTTTTTAAAATAGTATGGGTACATTTTTCAGTACCTATGTTTCTTTCCAAAATGAGCGAAAATAAATGACATATACACATTTCAAAAATAAATGAGAAGGGCACATTTTGTTCTTTTTTTAAAAAAATATCCCTTTGGTTTCAATTTGCTAACAAGCATGTTTTGGTTTGACTTTGCTAGCAAATGCAACCATGTTAAAAGAATACAAGCCCTACTTCATTTGCTTTTGTTGCTTGCCTAGCCCATCTAGCGTTTGAATTTGTCATCCCTGGTCCATTTGGGCATTAAATGCTACCATTCTATAACATCATGAAAAGCTTCTCAAGAGATATTTTATTTTTAATGTCCCATTGATGTACAACAAAGACTTTCTTTCATATCTGCAGTGTAAAGCTGTCAAAAGAAGGGCTCTGGAGGTCAGGTAAGTAGCACACTGAGTAGTTATAAACAATTTGCATCGAGTCAGGAGCCTTGGTGAGACCCCTCTGTGCCAGAGAGAACGGTTGTCCCAAGCCAGATTTCCATTTCTCTCTGAAATCCTTCATTTCCATAAGGAACCAAAGATTTCTATCCAGGTTGGTATTGCTTTTTGGATGATCATAGAAAACTGAGCAGACAAGAAGCTGGGAGAAGCAAGCCGTGGCATCTAATACCCTTCCTTGATAATAGACACAATAAATTGCCAGCATTTATTATGTGCTGGGCACTATGTGGAACATTTTACATATGCTATCTCATTTAATCCTCATAATTACTTTATTAGGAACATGTTTCCCCAATTCACATGGGGAGTCTAAGTTGCTGGGAAAATAAGAGCTGGTTCAAGGTCACAAAAGAAGGATGGGAGAGCTAGTCTCTCTATTGCCACAGGCCCTGCTCAGATTCATAATATTATACAACGGCCTTCACGATTTTGAAAAAGAAGGACCAGGGAACAAAATGAATGGCAAACTTATGTAATAATAGTAAATATTTTCCCCCTCAAATGTTGTAATATTTTTTTCTACAAATAAGTATTTTTGTCTTTCTACAATTCGTATTGGACAAAATACTTTCACACACGTAACTCTCACAACGGACCTGGGAGGCAGGCAGAGAAAGTCTTATTGACCTCACTTTGCAAATGAGAAAACTGAGCCCCAGATAGAAGAAGTGACTTGCTCAAGGTCACACCGTGAATGGATTGACCCGCAGTCCTCTAGAGCCATATCCTATTATGCCATGCTACCTCTTTGCTTTCAGGTTAACTTCGATTAGTAAGCTTTTATGTATGACATAGACTCTTCTCTTACAAAGTCAGGAAAAATAACATGCCTTCAATGTAAACAGTAAGATATTTTCTTCCTTCTTTTTTTTTCAATGTTGTAGTGCAAAGGGTAATATAAAATTTTATTGGAAATCAGGGTGCAAAAATTTAGCAATCTGTTGTTTTTAAACCTATAGACTTTTCTATCTTTCATGGACAAAACTGTAAGACTGCCATGACATCTTTAAGAAGTATCTGTTATGATTAAGGTCTTTCTTCACAGTATAAGGAAACTTGTTTGTAATCAATCAGCTCACTTCACACATGTGCTAATGAGATCAAGATGACCATTTAACTTTTCTTATGTCCATAGACACAGATTGGCCCTCTGCTAAAAGACATTCTGAATTTTTTTTTAATTCGAACAATATGTTCCCTATAAAACAGTTTTATTACATATGTTTGTTAGTGGGTTTTTTCTTTTTTTTCTTTTTTTATCATGAACTTGTGCTGTACTTGAGAGCACCAAGAGATGACATAAGAAGCCATCTTGGGATTAAAGTTGTTGTATATGTTAAAACCTGTCTGGGTTTGGATAAATAAGCTGTATCCATTCCCCAAAACTGGACATACAGTGATATCACAATTCTTTGCCTCCTTCACATTCCCCAAAACTGGACATACAGTGATATCTCAATTCTTTGCCTCCTCCCATGTGATTTTGAGCGGAGATGAAATGTCTCACTCCCAGACCTGGTCCATTAAAGATCTCTCGTAGACTATCTTCCATGCTTTTCTCATTTGGGCTTGACAAGTAAGAAGACTTGGATATCTCAACTTCAATGTGGTAAACTCTAAGGCATAAGGAGTGGGGTCTTTGAATCTTAGCTTGGAAGAGGCCCACACCAATAAGAGATGCCTATTTAGGTTTTTCTATGAGCAATAATAAACTATTGTCTTCAACCACTGAAAATTGGAGGTTTATCTGTTACAGCAACTTAACTGTACTTTAATACAGAATTAATACATAGAAGATGTCAAACACTTTTTTTCACATATAAGCATAGATTAATGATTATCATTACAATCACCACATTTTTTATCATTATTCATTAGGACATGATTGAAATGTACTCAGCTTTTATTAGTTGTAAGCAATTTGCTTAATTTCAAATGATCTTGGGACTATTCCAGACTTTTCATTTAATATTTGCTTTTGCTTACTTTTGATGATTGAGTGTTAGGAAGTTTTATTAAACTGTTTACAAAAATAATTTTAAACAGATATTTCTGGAAAGTGATTTCAATATAATCTTTAAGTTACTGTTGGAGGAAAAGAAATGGCTTTATTCAAAAATGGTGATTACATATGAGACCTATCACTTTGGTTAAAGAACCCAAGTAGATGCCTAATTATGGTGTGTTACATATATATTTTCATACTGGAAAGACAAGCCTACCATCAGGACCCATGGTGAATGTAGTGCTCACTGACTTATATGATAGACTTGTTGGCTCTAATTTCTAAATAAATTTTCTAAAAGATAGTACTGAAAAATTGCATTTACACAGCAACGAGGTGAGGCCATCCCAGACTGGTGCCAATGGCAGTATCATCACCATAGTGACATGGTATGCCAATCTATTGGATATAGAACTTGTGCTCTAGGTATCTTTAACCCTTTGCCTGACATTGGGTAATTCTTTGTATCACGATTTCTTGTATTCAAAGGTGGTTCTTATTCATCATGTATGAGTTGAACATTCAGAAGCATGACTGATATATTTTATATCAAAAAGTTACTTGGTTTTAAATGATCCATTATGTGTTTGTCACTGTTATTGGCAAATGCCTATCATTTTGGTGCACGTGCACACAGATTTTTTTTTAAATAACAAATATATCTACTTTCTTCCTAATTCTAGGCTCTAGGGAAAAACGTCATAGTTTTGACACTTAGCAAACGTTAACCCTTTTTTTTCTGAATATAGTATTTATTTTCCTTGGGGAGCCACTCACTTTCATTGTCTTGTGACTCTAATGATAAACTTCATCTCCTTCTTTGGAAATGAGAATGTGGCTGCAGCCTGGGTATGTATCACATCCTTTAGGTTAGGGGCATTGTTACAGGAATCTGTTTATCCTCAATTCAAGCCAATGTGAGTCACACAATACTTACATTAGAAAAAAAAGATCTATCCCTTTCCCTTCTTCCTACTAGATATAGACATATGAGGAAGAAAGCCTGTACCTGTTGGCAGCCATCATGTCACTAAGAGGTTCCTCAAAATGCGACCAGTAAGAGAAATGCAAAAGAGACAAACGAGAAAATTTTAGGTTCTCTCATATTGCCTGAATCCCTTAATTTATGTAGGCCTAAAGCCAGGTGCTCTTGGGTTTTACAGATACGTGAACCTTGTTGGTTTAAGCCCATTGGAGCTGGGTTTCCTGTCATTTGTAGTGAGCTAGTAATCACCAATGCTATCAGAAAAAATAAGCTAAAACTAGTATGCAAAGCACATCTAGAGTAATATAATTTATAGAACCCTATGAATATGATCCAGAGCCCCAAACCTCCATTTGATTTTTCCCTTTGTTAATAGAGCTTATTACTGACAGTGTTGTATCCAGGTAGTCTCTTCATAAAGCATACATTTGCTGTGTGGTTTAGTAGAAAGTGTGAGCTTCTGATAGGAAATAGTAGTGAATACATGTGCTACAACTTGTATGTATAGAACTTGTGCTCTAGCGTTCACAGCGGGTTCACACCTGTGTCTACATGTGACCCAATGATAGGTAAGTTTCTAAGCCTCCATCTCTCATCTGTAAAAGGGCTGTTGTGAAGCTTAAATGAGATTACGTGTGTACAGTAATTGAAATAGCTTCCCCTAAAATGTTTATTTTATTTTATTTTTTTATTTTTATTTTTTTGAAAGAAAGAAAAAGAGAGGAAAGAAAGTGAGAGTGAAAGAAAGAAAAAAAAAGAATGTACGAGAGAAAGAAAGAGGAAGAAAAAGAGGGAGAGAGAACAGGATTCTTGTTCTACTGCCCAGGCTAGA
>CAUYLG010004898.1:0-109224 GCA_963573385.1 Cacajao melanocephalus | reverse complement strand
TAGGTTCTGGGGTACATGTGCAGATCATGCAGGATTATTGCATAGGTACACACACGGCAATGTGGTTTTCTGCTTCCATCCCCCCATCACCTACATCTGGCATTTCTCCCCATATTATCCCTCCCCAACCTCCCCACCCCGCCAGGTTCCCTCCCTTGGCCCCCCTCCAACAGACCCCAGTGTGTGATGCTCCCCTCCCTGTGTTCCTGTGTTCTCATTTTTCAACACCCGCCTATGAGTGAGAACATGTGGTATTTCATTTTCTGTTCTTGTGTCAGTTTGCTGAGAATGATGGTTTCCAGATTCATCCATGTCCCTACAAAGGACACGAATTCATCATTTTTTACGGCTGCATAGTATTTCATGGTGTATATGTGCCACATTTTCCTTCTCCAGTCTATTGTTGATGGGCATTTGGGTTGGTTCCAGGTCTTTGCTATTGTAAACAGTGCCGCTATGAACATAAGTGTGCATGTGTCTTTATAGTAGAACTATTTATAATCCTTTGGGTACATATTTAGTAATGGGATTGCTAGGTCAAATAGAATTTCTATTTCTAGGTCCTTGTGGAAGCACCACACTGTCTTCCACAATGGTTGAACTAATTTACACACCCACCAACAGTGTAAAAGTGTTCCTATTTCTCCACATCCTCTCCAGCATCGGCTGTCCCCAGATTTTTTAATGATCGCCATTCTAACTGGCATGAAGTGGTATCTCAATGTGGTTTTAATTTGCATTTCTGTAATAATCAGTGATGATGAGCATTTTTTCATATGTTTGTTGCCCTCATATAGGTCTTCTTTTGAAAAGCGTCTGTTCATATCCTTTGCCCACTTTTGAATGGGTTTGTTTGTTTTTTTCTTGTAAATCTGTTTTAGTTCTTTGTAGATTCTGGAGATTAGCCCTTTGTCAGATGGGTAGACTGCAAAAATTTTTTCCCGTTCTTTTGGTTGCCGGTTCACTCTAATGATTGTTTATTTGGTTTTACAGAAGCTCTGGAGTTTAATTAGATCCCATTTGTCTATTTTGGCTTTTGTTGCCAATGCTTTTGGTGTTTTAGTCATGAAGTCCTTGCCTATGCCTATGTCCTGAATGGTTTTGCCTAGGTTTTCTTCTAGGGTTTCCACCGTGTTAGGTCTTATGTTTAAGTCTTTAATCCATCTGGAGTTAATTTTAGTGTAAGGTGTCAGGAAGGGGTCCAGTTTCTGCTTTCTGCACACTGCTAGCCCGTTTTCCAAACACCATTTATTAAACAGGGACTCCTTTCCCCATTGCTTGTTTCTGTCAGGTTTGTCAAAGATCAGATGGTTGTAGATGTGTAGCATTGCCTCCAAGGCCTCTGTTCTGTTCCATTGGTCTATATCTCTGTTTTGGTACCAGTACCATGCTGTTTAAATTACTATAGCCTTGTAGTATAGTTTGAAATCAGGTAGCGTGATGCCTCTGGCTTTGTTCTTTTTGCTTAGGATTGTCTTGGCTATACCAGCTCTCTTTTGGTTCCATATGAAGTTTAAGGTAGTTTTTTCCAGTTCTGTGAAGACGGTCATTGGTAGCTTGATGGGGATAGTGTTGAATCTATAAATTACTTTGGGCAGTATGGCCATTTCACGATATTGATTCTTCCTAACCATGAGCATGGAATGTTTTTTCATCTGTTTGTGTCTTCTCTTATTTCCTTGAGCAGTGGTTTGTAGTTCTCCTTGAAGAGGTCCTTCACATCCTTTGTTAGTTGTATTCCTAGGAATTTTATTCTCTTTGTAGCAATTGTGAATGGCAGTTTGCTCATGATTTGGCTCTCTGTTAGTCTGTTACTGGTGTATAGAAATGCTTGTGATTTCTGCACATTGATTGTGTATCCTGAGACTTTGCTGAAATTGCTTATCAGTTTAAGGAGATTTTGGGCTGAGATGATAGGGTCTTCTAAATATACAATCATGTCGTCTGCAAATAGAGATAATTTGACTTCCTCTTTTCCTAATTGAATACCCTTTTTTTTTTTGCCTAATTGTTCTGGCTAGAACTTCCAATACTATATTGAATAGGAATGGTGAGAGAGGGCATCCTTGTCTAGTGCCGGATTTCAAAGGAAATGCTTCTAAGTTTTTGCCCATTCAGTGTGTTATTGGCTGTAGGTTTGTCATAAATAGCTTATATTATTTTGAGATATGTTCCTTTGATACCTGGTTTATTGAGAGTTTTTAGCATAAAGGGCTGCTGAATTTTGTCAAAGGCCTTCTCTGCACCTATTGAGATAATCATGTGGTTTTTGTCTTTGGTTCTGTTTATGTGGTGTGTTACATTTATCAACTTGCGTATGTTGAACCAGCCTTGCATTCCCGGGATGAAGCCTGCTTGATCATGATGGATAAGCTTTTTGATGTGCTGTTGTAATCAGTTTGCCTGTATTTTATTGAAGATTTTTGCATCTATGTTCATCATGGATATTGGCCTGAAGTTTTCTTTTTTTGTTGAGTCTTTGCCAGGTTTTGGTATCAGGATGAAGTTGGTCTCATAAACTGATTTGGGAAGGATTCCCTCTTTTTGGATTGTTTGGAATAGTTTCAGAAGGAATGGTACCAGCTCCTCTTTGTACGTCTGGTAGAATTCAGCTGTGAACCCATCAGGACCTAGGCTTTTTTTGGTTGGTGGGCTATTAATTGCTGCCTCAACTTCAGCCCTTGTTATTTGTCTGTTCAAGGTTTCAGCTTCTTCCTGGTTTAGGCTTGGGAGGGTGCAAGTGTCCAGGAATTTATCCATTTCTTCCAGGTTTACTGGTTTACATGCATAGAGTTGTTTGTAGTAATCTCTGATAGTAGTTTGTATTTCTGTGGACTCGGTGGTGATATTCTCTTTTTCGTTTTTTACTGCATCTACTTGATTCTTCTCCCTTTTCTTTTTTATTTATCTGGCTAGCGGTCTATTTTGTTGATCTTTTCAAAAAACCAGCTCCTGGATTTACTGATTTTTTGAAGGGTTTTTTATGTCTCTATCTCCCTCAGTTCTGTTCTGATCTTAGTTGAACTCATCCTTTTTTTATGGATGTATAGTATTCCATGGTGTATATGTGCCACATTTTCTTTAACCAGTCTATCATTGATGGGCATTTGGGTTAGTTCCAAGTCTTTGCTGTTGTGAACAGTGCCGCAATAAACATACTTGTATATGTATCTTTATAGTAGAAAGATTTATAATCCTTTGGGTATATACCCAGTAATAAGATTGCTGGGTCAAATGATATTTCTTACTCTAGATCCTTGAGGAATTTCCACAATGGTTGAGCTAATTTACACTCCCACCAACAGTGTAAAAGCATTCCTATTTCTCCACATCCTCTTCAGCATCTGTTTCCTGACTTTTTAATGATCACCATTCTAACTGGTGTGAGATGGCATCTCAATATGGTTTTGATTTGCATTTCTCTAATGACCTATAATGAAAAGCTTTCTTTTATATGTTTGTTGGCTGCATAAATGTCTTCTTTTGAGAAGTGTCTGTTCATATCCTATGCTCACTTTTTGATGGTTTTTTTTTTCTTATAAATTTAAGTTCATTGTAGATTCTGGATATTAGCCCTTTGTCAGATGGACAGATCGCAAAAATTTTCTTCCATTTTGTAGGTTGCCTGTTTTCATGATAGTTTTTATGTTGTTGTTTCTTTCTTGTTTTTTTTGTTTTGTTTTTCCTGTGCAGAAGCTCTTTAATTAGATCCCATTTGTCAATTTTGGATTTTGTTGCCTTTGCTTTTGGTGTTTGAGTCATGAAGTCTTTGCCCATTCCTATATCCTAAATGATACTGCCTAGGTTCTCTTTTAGGGTTTTTATGGTTTTAGGTCTTACGTTTAAGTCTTTAATCTATCTTGAGTTAATTTTTGTATAAGGTATAAGGAAGGGATCTAGTTTCAGCTTTCTGTATATGGCTAGGCAGTTTTCACAACACCGTTTGTTAAATAGGGAATTCTTTCCCCATTGCTTGTTTTCGTCAGGTTTGTCAAAGATCAGATGGTTGTAGATGTGTGGCATTATTACTGAGGCCTCTGTACTGTTCCATGGGTCTATATATCTGTTTTGGTACCAGTACCATGCTGTTTTGATTACTGTAGACTTGTAGTATAGTTTGAAGGCAGATAGTGTGATGCCTCCAGCTTTGTTCTTTTTGCTGAAGACTGTCTTGGTTATATGGGCTCTTTTTTGGTTCCATATGAAATTTAAAGTAGTTTTTTCTCTAATTCTGTGAAGAAAGTCAGTGGTAGCTTGTTGGGGATAGCACTGAATCTATAGACTACTTTGGGCATTATGGCCATTTTCATGATATTGATTCTTCCTATCCATGAGCATGGAATGTTTGTCCATCTGTTTGTTACCTCTCTTATTTCCTTGAGTAGTGATTTGTAGTTCTCTTTGAAGAGGTCCTTCACATCCTTTGTTAATTGTATTTCTAGGTATTTTATTCTCCTTGTGGCAATTGTTAATGGGAGTTCACGCATGATTTGGTTCTCTATCTATTATTGATGTACAGGAATACTTGTGATTTTTGCACATTGATTTTGTATCCTGAGACTTTGCTGAAGTTGCTCATCAGCTTACGGAGAGTTTGGGCTGAGATGATGGGGTTTTTAAAATATACAATCATGTCATCTGCAAACATAGACAATTTAACTTCCTCTTTGGCTATATGAATACTCTTTATTTCTTTCTCTTGCCTGATTGCCCTGGCCAGAACTTCCAATACCATGTTGAATATGAGTGGTAATAGAGGGTATCCTTGTCTTGTGCTGGTTTTCAAAGAGAATGCTTCCAGTTTTTGTCCATTTAGTATGATATTGGCTGTGGGTTTGTCATTTTTTGTTTTTGTTTTTTAAGTGTTTGATTTTCTTGTACATTCAGGATGTTAGTCCTGTGTTATATGAACAATTTGCATTTATTTTCTTCCATTCCATAGATTTTCTATGCACTGTGTTGATTCCTTTGCTGTACAGAAGGTTTTAGTTTTTAGTTTAGTCCCATTTGTCTGTATTTGTTTTTGTTGCCTGGGTTTTTGAGGTTTTAGCCAGAGTAACCTTTGCTTAGGTCAGTGTCCTGTATAATTTCTCTTATGTTTTCTTCTAACAGTTTTATAGTTTTTGGTCTTATGCTTATATCTTTAATCTGTCTTGAGTTGATTTTTGTATATGATGTGAAATGGAGTCTAGTTTTATTCTTCTACATATGGATGGCCACATTTCCCAGCACCACTTATTTAAGATGTCCTTTCTTCAATGTATGTTCTTGGCACCTTTGTCATAAATCAGTTGGCTATAAATATATGCATTTATTTCTGGAGTCTTGGTTCTATTGGTCTATCTGTCTGTTTTTATACCAACACCATGCTGTTTTTTTTTTTTTTACTATACCCTTGTAGTATATTTTGAAGTCAAGTAGTGTGATGCCTCCAGTTCTCTTATTTCTGTTCAGAATGCTTTGGCCATTCAGACTCTTTTTTGGTTCCATAGGAATTTTATATTTGTTTTCCTATTTTCTTTTTTTAGTAATGTATTTTTTTAAATAAAGATTGCATTGAGTCTGTAGATTGCTTGGGTGGAATGGTGTTTTTAACAATATTAATACTTCAGATCCATGTTTATGGGATGTCTTTGCATTTGTTTGTGTTGTCTTTAACATATTTCATCAGATTTTTGTAGTTTTTCATGTAGAGGTCTCTATCCACCTTGGTTAAATTTATTTCTACTTTTTTTTTCAGCTATTGTAAAAGGGATTGCTATCTTAATTTCTTTGTTTTATATACTGATTTTTGTATCCTGCAACTTTACTGAATGTATTCATCAGATCTAAGAGTTTTTCGGTGGCATCTACGTTTTTCTAGATATAGGATTATGTCTTCTATAAAGTGGGACAATTTGATTTCCTCTTTTCCTATTTGGATGCCTGATTGCTCTGAGTAAGATTTCTAGTACAACTTTGAATAGCCATAGTGATAGTGAGCACCTTGTTTTTTTCCAGTTCTTAGAGGAAAGGCTCTCAACTTTCCGCATTCAATATGATATTAGCTGTGGTTTTATTATGTATGGTGTTTATTATATTGAGGCATGTTCCTGGTATTTTTAGTTTTTATCATGAAGTGATGTTGAATATTATCAAATGCTTTTTCTGTATCTATTGAGAGGATGCAGAATGGCTATGTCTGTTTTTACTGTTTTTGACTTAATCTCTGTTTGATCTAACGTAAGTGTAGCTACTCTTGCTTTTTTGTTTTGTTTGGATGAAGTGTATTTTTCTGTCTTAATTCCTGTCTATATCTGTCTTTTCTTTTTCTTCTAGTCTATATCTGTCTACAAGTGAGATGAGTTTCTTAGCACATAGTTAAGTCATGTTTTTTAATCAGTTCACCCATTCTATGTCTTATAAGTGGAGATCTTTTTCTGTTTACATTCAAGGTTATTGTCAACATCTGAGTCCTTATTCCTGATATTTTGTTAATTTATTTATAACTGTTTTGTATATCTTTGTTTATTTCTTTCTCCCGTGCTGTTTATCATTGCAGTTGGGTGGTTTTCTGTAGTGGTAATATTTAATTCCTTTCATTTCCTTATTTGTGTTTGCTCTACCAGGGGGCTTTATACTTTCATGTGTTTTCAAAATAATAGATATCCTTTTGCTTTCACATGTAGGCCTCCCTTAGGTATTTCTTGTAGTGCTAGTCTAGTGGTGGTGAATTCTCTGAGCTTTGCTTGTGTGAGAAAAGACTATTTCTCCTTCATTTATGAAGGATAACTGTGCTTGGTATATGGTTTTTTTCTTCTAGCAGTTTGAATATATTGTCCCATTATCTCCCAGCCTAAAAGATTTCTTCTAGGAAATCTGTTAGTCTGCCGGGAGTTTCCTTGTAAGTTATTAGATACTTTTCTTTTGCTGTTTTTAGAATTCCCTCTGTTTTGAGTTTTGACAGTTTGACTACAATGCGCCATGGAGAAGACCTTTAATTATATTTGTGTGAGTTTCTCTGATCTTCCTACATCTAGATGTCTAAATCTCTTCTTGTAAGACTTGGGAAG
The DNA here is from genome assembly GCA_963573385.1 of Cacajao melanocephalus. Taxonomy (NCBI): domain Eukaryota; kingdom Metazoa; phylum Chordata; class Mammalia; order Primates; family Pitheciidae; genus Cacajao; species Cacajao melanocephalus. The sequence continues at coordinate 102,172 of CAUYLG010004898.1, read as the reverse complement.
TTTTCACCTATAATTTTGTTAAAGAGTTTTCTTTCATTTTCTTTTCACCTTCTGGGACACTGAAAATTCAAGTATGTCGTGTAAACTTTGTTAATTTTTTTTTAATGATTTAATTTTTTTTAATGTTTTTAGTGTTCATCTGACTGGGTTATGTCTTCAAATTCTGATTCTTTCTTCAACTTGATCTAATCATCTATTGTTGAAACTTTTGAATGTATTTTGTATTACTTCTTTCAATGAATTCTTCATTCCAGAGTTTATCCTTGGTTCTTTTTTTGAAACCTGTCGTCTCTTTAGTAAATTTCTCATTCATAGTATGAATTGTTTTTCTGAGTTCTAGTCTATCTCACTGAGATAGACTTTAATGTTGTTATTTTGAATTCTTTATCTGGGATTTCAAAAGCTTCTTATTCATTGGAATCTGTTGCTGGAGGATTATTTCATTCTTTTGGAGGTGTCATATTTTCTTGCCTTTTCACATTTCTTGAGTCTTTGCATTGATATCTGTGTATCTGGTATAGCAGTTGCTTGTTTCAATTTTTAAAATTATCTTTTGTCAGGGAGACTTTTTCCTGAAGGTGTATCTATGGTGTGGGTTGGATAAAGTTCCCTGGCTTTCATTTTGGGTGCAGGCAGTAGTGTAGTCTCTGTATGATTTATTTGACTGTAACAGTATCAATAGTATCTATGATTCCTTCAGTGGCTTAGAGTGTGGTTATTAGTGGAAGGCTGTTGTAAAATTTTGCTGGGTACAGGGATGTGATGTGAACCAGTCTTTAGACTCCATTAGTGGCAGCAGTGGGTCACATGTGCCTAAGCTGCTCAGGACTTGACTGACTTACTTGGAGGATGTGTGAGTCGTGGTGTGAGCTCCCTCTTTGAAGCAATGCCATCACATGATTTCCAGGCAGCTGTCTGTATCAGTTTCAGGCACCACGTGGGTTGACAGACTTCTCTTATGGCTAGAAGTGCAGGAGTCCATGGTGGGAATGTGGATGGCTGGGTTCATTCACTTAATCTTTCCTCATATTAGGGAGCCTCTCCAGGCTCATAGACGATCCCAGCTAAGCAGGCTACCTTACTTCTCTCTTCTTCCTTACTTTACTTTAGATATTTTCCTGTCATTTCTCTGTTGAATTTAGAATTATATTTTAGATGATAAGTCTGATTACCTACTTACTCCATTGGTTCTTCTCTATGGAGGAGGCAAATACCAGATGCCTCTAACCTAACATCTTGAAGACCTCTTCCAAGATAAGTTTCTTAAAGGAGGTATACTAAGGTAGAACTATTTTTTGGTTACAAGTTATAAAATTCCAATGGAATGAGTATATACAAAAAGAGAATATTATTGGTTCATGTAAACATGATGTTGGCTATTATCAGTGCTTACTTGTTCCTGCTTTTGTCTCTGCCTCACCTGCCTAAGAGCTTGTTCTTTCAGCCTTGCTTTCTTCATGAGGCTGAAATGATAGCCAGCTTTAAGTTCACTTCATTCCAGATGCGTAAGCAAAGGAGAAAGGATCTCCGATTACACCTCTCAAACCTACGTTCATTCTGTGCTATTGGGAACTGTCTCAGGGAAGGACTCTGGCCTGACTTGGGTCGTACACACACCCATGGGCCACTCTGATACAAAATTTTGTAGACAGGATATGAGTGAGGAAGTAGAATTTAACAACTTTTTCTAGAACCACATAATTGAAGGAAGGGGGAAAAGTTTCCCTAAATGATTTTGGATGCACAGTTAGTTACCAGAAGAAGAGAATGATAAGGAGAAGAAAAAGGAAAAAATAAAAACAGGAACAGTATAGACTCTAGAAGGTACATATGGAGTAACATGGAAATTTAGAAGAAAGAGTTCATTTATTTCTTAGAAAAATTCAGTGAAATATGATGGAGTCTTTTTAAAAAAATGAATGGATATGTACTCTCAGTAGTTGCAAGGAGCATTTCAGAAGGATAGGCAGTACCAGCCTGAAGATAGGGCTTCAGTGTAGATTTTTTAAAAATAAGAAAAGCAGAGTAGTTAAGTGTAGCTAAAGGCCAGCCTACAGAAGGGAAAGAATGCAAATGAGGTCCTCTGCAAGCTTGTAGGAATATTTTGAAATTTTTTAGTCCACATAAAGCAGATGAGGAACATCAAAACTATCTTTAAATATATCAATCTTGTAGATGTTTGTGAATTAAATTGACAGAGGCAGACATAACAAGAAGTTATTTCAATGATCTATGTGGAAAGTCTTGAGAGCCTGAACGTAATGGAAACAATACCAAGATGATACAAGCAGAATCTTACGCTGGACATTGCCAAATATTAAATACTGTCCAGAGTTATTTCTCAGTGATATTTTAATGATTATTGCCATCTTCCTGTTTTTTTCCCATTCTCCAAAACTGCATAATAATATACAAACCAGGGTTATGGATTAACTCCTCTTAATAATCTGAAAAGAGATAACCTTCATGTGCTCAGCACAAAACTAAGTAGTCTAATTTGGTGTATTTTTTTTTTTTAGAAAAGAAGACTTTCAAAAGGAAAAAAATCTACTGCCAAATAACTCAGCACCTCTTACAGAACCACAAGATGTGGAAGAATGTCATTGAAGAGGAGCAGCAGTTGGCAGGCATAGAAAATCAATCCCTGGATCAGAACCCTCAGCCGCACTCTTCAGAACAGATCCAGGCTATCAAGGAGGAAGAAGAAGAGAAAGGGAAACCAAGAGGGGAGGAGATACTAACCCCAAAGCCAAACCAGTGACAATGGATAGAATGGGCTGTGTTTCCAGACAGATTGACTTGTCAACGACTCTCTTCAAGCCAGCACAACATTTAGACACAACACTGTAGAAATTTGAGAAGATGGGCAAATGGCTATTGCATTTTGGGATTCTTCGCATTTTGTGTGTATATTTTTACAGTGAGGTACACTGTTAAAAACTTTTTGTCAAAGAAGCTTTCACATTGCAACACCAGCTTCTAAGGATTTTTTAAGGAGGAAATACATATGTGTGTGTGTATATAAGCTCCCACATAGATACATGTAAAACATATTCACACATGCACGCACACACATACACACTGAAGGCCAGAGTTGCTGGCTCCACAATTTAGTAACATTCATATTAAGATATATAGTGGTCACTGTGATATAATAAATCATAAAGGAAACCAAATCACAAAGGAGATGATGTGGCTTAGCAAGGAAACAGTGCAGTAAATGTAGGTTACCAACTAAGCAGCTTTTGCTCTTAGTACTGAGGGATGAAAGTTCCAGAGCATTATTTGAATTCTGATACATCCTGCCAACACTGTGTGTGTGTGTGTGTGTGTGTGTGTGTGTGTGTGTGTGTGTGTGTGATGAAGGGAACAGTGTAAAAGGGTGCTTGTGTGCGTGTGTGTGCATATGAAAAGAGATTTCTGTGGTTTCGGTAATTCACAGAATAGCTGTAGCAAATGACTGAGTACATGTGAACAAACAGAAGGAAGTTCACTCTGGAGTGTCTCTGGGAGGCAGCCATTCCAAATGCCCTCCTCCATTTCTTTCAATAAAGGAGCTTTTGCAGATGGAGGGCACTCAAGGGCTTGGTGAGAGGGCCACATGTTTGGTATTACATTACTGCTATGCACCACTTGAAGGAGCTCTATCACCAGCCTCAAACCTGGAAGATTGAGGCATTTTCCAGTCCACTTGCCTAATGAATGTATAGGAACTCTCTATGAGTATGGATGTCACTCAACTAAGATCAAAGCACCATTTAAGGAGATGGCATTTTTTATACATAAACACCTAGGAAAGAGCTGGAGTCAGGTCTTTTAATAAGGTTAGAATTCTAAATGACGCCAGAGAAGGCTTAGGAAATTATACTTCAGCATGATCTCCTGTGTCTTCTTAATTTGCTGCAAAATGTGTGGTAGAAAAAGAAAAGGAAACAGAAAAACCACTCTGGGTTATGTAGCAAGAGGTGAAGGAGAATATTTCAACCTAGGGTTTTTGTGTAGACATAGGAAAAGCCTGATTCTTGGCAACTTACAGTTTGGTTGTAGTTTGGCTTTCAGGGGTGAATGTCCCACTGACAACCCCTGTTGTGGTATTCCACATGCTGTTTGTTGGGGTAGCTTCTATCTGCAGTCTGGCCCGTTGTCAGTCATGCTTCTTCTGGCAGGGGAGACTATAAAGAGATTGTTTGAGGATCAGGTTATTATTGAAAGTCTTTTTGTTTTGTTTTCGTTTATCTACACTTGTTTATGCTGTGAGCCAAACCTCTATTTAAAAAGTTGATACTCACTTTCAATATTTTATTTCATGTTATTATATATGTCATGATAGTTATCTTGATGTAAATATAAAGATTTTTTTTTGTTTTTGTAGATAGTAAACTCTTTTTTTAAAAAAAAAAGGAAAATGGAAACATTTTTATAAAGTTATATTTTAATCACCATTTTTTATACATTGTCATTATTTCCAAGCCCAGTAAAGGAATGATGATTCATTTGCCTGGAGGTCGATGGACAGCAAATTATATACCTATTCTAATTTAAATGATAATCTGATATAGTTAGTTATTTTTTTGCCAATTAAATGAGAATGCTGCAAAGAATTTTTTTTCACTAGTAACTTTTACTAACTGAATGAATGCTGGGTCCATGTCTCCCAGATGAAAGACTGTTAACCAATATCAAATTTTTACAGTTGGTGTCCATTTCTTTCTAACACTGTTTGGTTATGATTCTTCCTTCAGTACTATATACAAACCTGCTCATTATCTAAACAATCTTAGCTTCTCAGTAAACCTTGATTGTGATTTCTAGTTTTTATTTTATCTGAAGTAGTAGAAAGGATTGTTTACATTAAAATTACTTACGTTTCTCATAAATGGATATTGTACTCTCCCTTTCAAAGCATTATTTTACAGTAATTCATGGCATTAAAAAATAAGGCAATGTAATATAATAAAAAATAAACATAGTTTTAAGGCAAATTCTCCAATAAGTAGGAAAACATAAAAAGGATCAAGTGGATGCAGACTCTACCTAAATAATTAGAATATATTTCAATATATTTCTGAGTTAACACCAGGTCTTCATTATTTAGAGCTTACTAAATTGTTTTCATTTTCTTAGCTTTGCCTGTGTGTCTCTCTGTTTGCAAAAATTACTGGGAGTCAAATTTTGCCAGTGAATTTAACTATTCTTGCCTTGCAATTAAGAGATGGGGAAAAAAGTATTTATCTTCTCATACCCCTTGAATCTAATTACTTAACAAAGCCAATGTTTTTCCATTTTCCAAATGCTGTCCATCTGTAACATAAATATTAATTGAACAAAAAGCTATGTTTGGAGGCAGTGGACTGGCAGGACAGTTGGAAGTCCATCATAGTCTATTAGCAGTTTCATCAAAGCTGTATAGTCCAAGTAGGAGGCCAGCTTGGCTACTATAGTGGAGGTCAGCTTGGCTACTATAGTGGAGGTCTCAGCAAACTGCCAGGTTTTGTTTGTTTTGTTTAAAGGTACAGAAAATAATAGGAATAACAGTGGCAAAAGCAATCAGAACATCTTTATTTTAGAATTGTGTTCATCAATCCAGGTGAATTGATACATTTTTCTTTAAAAATAAATTGCTATTACAGCTAGAAGTCAATTGAGATAAATAAAGGGATGAAGATCCTCCAAGTATGTGACTTTCATACACACCCAGTACATCTCATTTTCTGGTAGTAGGGTTCTCCCCCTTTTTTGGTGACAGCAATATTATTATGTTCACATCCAACTCCAGAGCTTACTTCCTGTGGTGCCAATGTATTTGTTGCAATTTACTACAATTTTATATGAGCCTATTTATAGGTGCCATTAGATAAACTCAGGTCTTTCAAATGAGGGAGTTTCTAGCCCACCTAGGGAAAAAGATAATTATTTAGACAACCATAAAATCAGTGATAGGAAAAGTTGGAACTGGTTACCTGGATGGCATGGTTCTCTGTTAAGTAAAAGACCAGGTATATTCTGAGTGTCATCAGTGTTTGTTATTTTCAGCATGCTGATGAACATCTTTCAGTATATATCTAAACCTTTAAAATATCGATTTCCTTGGTAAAAGCACTACTTTAACTTTTGTTAGCTGTAATTTTTGTTTTGTTTTGCCATTTATGTAAGACCTGGTTTTGCTCTCAGTAAAAGATGAAGACAGTAGCTCTGTACAGGGATATATCTATATTAGTCTTCATCTGACAAGTGAATAAATTTTCTCATAGTTTGTTCAAGAAAGTATTCACTTCCTAAAAATAGAATACCCGATTCTATCTATTCCCTTTTGGTTGAATAGCAGAACAAATATTACCATTGCAATCCTAAAACTAAAGAAAAGGAATATCTTACAGACTGTTCATATTAGATGTATGTAGACTGTTAATTTGCAGTTTCACCATATTCCCTGCCTATCTTACCCAGAGGACTTTCTTTGAAGGTAAAAGCTGTGCAAAAGGCATGAGACTCAGGCCTACTCTTTGTTTAAATGATGGAAACATATAAATTATTTTCTAAGTAATAAAATTATAAAAATTATCATTATAAATAAAGTCTAAAGTTTGAAATTATTAATTTATAAAAGTGAACTAATTGTGTGATTATCAAATCCTGATTAATGAGAAGTGAATAATCTAAAAATCATTTACATTCTGCTGTGAGAGGTATTCTTGGTGCTTCCATGTCAGTATGAGGCTCTCCACTGTCCTCATCATTTATAGTACTCCTAAAATAATGATAGAAACCTCAGTAAGGGTTTGTCCTCTTCTGTCATCATCACCCTGATTCCAGTTTAATGCTTTTCCTGACTATATGCCATTTGCAAATAAACTGCCTCTCAAACTGGTAGAACACTCACTCCAATAAAACAAACTTCTATGAACTTTCATAACCTAGAAAAACCAACAAGATTCCCCTTATTTTGGAGATTATTAGCTAATATGTGTGGAAGAAATATTAATAAAAGTTCAAATGCCGATAGCTCAATTCCAGATAATTTAAAGCTAAAATATTTATGTACTTTGAAACCAAACTGAGTTTATTTCATTGATCGAACCAGCTGCAACACATTTTATGACATTATCCTAGATGATTTGTGTCTTTATGAATTTGCTGATATTGTCAGTTCATTTTTTAAATCTTCAACAAAATTCAATTTCAAGATTAAGAAATCAGCAATTTTAGGTAAAGAATATTCCAAAATTAAATTGTTCTTACTAAGAAATATATCAGTTTTAGGTCTTATATTCACACATCAGTTTGTTCATCTGGAAGATATTCAAATTCTTATTGGGAATGAATTACACTACAAACAATGAGTTAAGCTAAAAACTATATATGACTTAAATTGAGACTTGCAAATGTAATTGTATGTTTCACACCAATGAACCATGCTCAGAGAACAGTAACATATTTTTCAGTCTATGTTATGCACCATGGATGTTAGGCAATGTGTGCTATTGCCTACACATTGTATTTGTTAAAATAAATGTTGCTTTTATCTTACCTAATGGTGCTTTTACCTAACTTGAATTGATCTTTGTGTTTCCACTAGCAAATCATTCTAACAGCGGCTAACAAATGGTGAAATAAAACAAACTTTTTTTTGCAAAATATGTTTGAAGACACGACACTGAATATTAAGGCTTTCTTTACGTGGTGGAACTCAATGTTCATCTGTTGATTCAAAAATACTGATCTAGTATAAATTATTTTAGTGTAGGTAAGACCACAAAATACAATATATAGAATTATGTATAAATGGAAAACAAAATTGGCTTTTGACATGTTTAAGGTTCTAAAAGGAATCCACATTTTCTTTCCAATGACAGCCAGTTTTTCTCCATATGTTTTTAAGGTTGATTACTTGACACACATTGGTATCATTGGGTTTCTGCTTGCTTGAAAAGCTGTGGAGCACAGAAGAAAAGCCTTCTCCTTACAAATAAAAAAATGTTGAACATGTTTATGTTCCGACGATGAAGCAATGATTTCCTAATTGCCTCGCATTAAGAAGTGGTTCTTTAATTACGCAAATAATTCAATGTAACCAAAAATGCTTCAAAGAGTAATAATAAATCATCATAGGCAAGTATTCTCAAGAATGTTTAAATTTCATTTATTTTCTGGAAGCAAAGCTTTTTTTTAAAATTTTCAATTAAAATGAAACCCACAAAATGACATTCCATGGTACTGAATATTTTCATATAATCAGAACTATAAACTACTTATTATTTTCATATAATCAGAGGCTGAATATTTTGATATAATCATACCTAGTAACATATAACAGAAAACTAGAAAGAATATTTAATTCTTTTTCTAATATTCTCCATGCCTCGTGGGGAAAATGTTTTATGAAGGAAGGGTTCAAATACACTAGATAAAAATTAATGTCAATTTAACTTTGTACAAATTATAGTTTGAGCTCTTCTGAGTTTTTCCCCAAAAGAGTATATTATTCAGCAATTTATGTTTTCTGTTATTACAAAATAAATGTTCTATTAATGTATATTTTATTTTACTAAATTCTAACACAAAAGGCCAAATATTTACCATTCTTACTAAGAAAAATTAAACCTTATTCATCTTGACTTTCACAGATAAAACACTGACCAGTCAATAAGCCACACTCACTGCATTAATTTGCCCAGCATGATCAGATACAATTTCAAATTCATTAATAAAAAAGTAATAACAAAACTTTGTAAGCCTTAATGGTTTAACTAATATTTCAGTGTCACTGAAAGTTCCTATTTCAAATTAAACAAACAACAGCAGGATATTTTTCCTTTCCTGTTTCAAAACAAAAACCAGATGAACTTCCAAAGACCCACTAGACTGTCAGCTATACCATGCACTCTCCACTGAGAAAATGAACAAAATCCTATGTCTTAACAGTTATGCTTTAACTTTTGGAAAGCTTTTTGATGTAAATAATACTAGGTTAGAAACTAAAAGCCTTTTAATCTTACAAAATACAATTTGAAAGATGCAAGGTTGTTCAAATATTGGCTTTCTATAAAAACATCGCGTTAGGCTGTTTGTAATGTACTATCAAAAAAATTGGCTGCTTGGTCAGTTTTACTTACTACCTAAAAAAAAACAGATGAAGAAAAAACAAAGCCAAACCCATAGGAGGAAGGCATGGTTTCTCTTCAATTATACTTCTCTTACTCAATATCAGTAACCAAAAAAATAACCAGAAATTCTCCTCTGCCATAATACAATGGCCTTCAACTTAAGTTCTGGTTCCCCAAGCCTGGTTTCATTGTAAAGCCTATGGAACTGAGAAGCATAAAAAAGCAAGAGCTGTGGATTGGGAGTGAATACTACATAAAACTTGCAGGGCATCCCAGGATACCCCTCCATCTTTGATACACACCAACTTAGTTTCTCTGGAGTGAAATGACCTGTGGATCTACTGTTCAACCTTGACTTCTTTCGTGACAAAGAGCATTTAGACATGTTTCCAAATGTGAATTAGCCCTTAAATTAGCTTGAAAACTGCTACTTGAATAACTTTTGAATAGCAAGATTTTCTTTCTCGTAATTTTACTCCCTAAAAAAGGCAAAATACTCAGATGTTCAATGTGAAATTAAAAACAGTTGTTTGAAGTATATCTACTTCAGTAAATAGTGCTTGTGTATATAAAGTATTGGTTGATAACAGTTTTCCTGTCCCTTTTAAAATTCCCAACTGATTATGGGTCAAAAACTCCATCTTACATTAGAGATTTCATTTTAACTATTTATAAATATAATTTAGTATTATAGTATTGCTAACTTTAAATAATAATTCTAACATCTATATGTCACCTGTTAGTGAGGTTTTAATGGCTTTGCTTAATATATATTTGTTCATCTGCTTAAAAGAAATCACTAATTTTTTTATATTCTGTAAAATATTTGCATGGGAATTTTAGCATATTATGTTTGCTTAACTGGTGTTTTTTTGACTCACGACTGTCAGTTTATGTCTTAATATATTCTCACAGAAGAATGCGTACCATTTTGTTCCAACAAGGACAATCTGTTAGTTGATAAGCGGAAATAAATATCACCACCCCATGATATTTATTCCTCAAGATTTCTATCATGCAAATCACAAAATGAAAATTGGTGCTTTTATGGATATTCTGACTCTGAATGCAAAATAATAAAAAGGAGATTCTCCCTGGCTTTCTATATTAGAATATGTGACTGAAGGAACTTTAATCTGAATTTAGAGTGTTTTGGGTTTTGGTTGGTTTGAATAATTTGATTGGAATTTTTGCATTAAAATGTGCTTGGATTTCTGTGGGCAGTTGTTCTCATCAGCCATTACCTCTTCCTGACAGAAAACAAAGAAAAGAAAAAATAAAAAGCCTGGCATTGGCAAGTTCTAATTAATATGGCCTCAAAATTTGACCTTGAAGGATATTTGTAAACCAGAGAGTATTTAATTAACTGAGCTCGCTGTTCCTAAAAAGCAATATTTTCAAATAACTGCCAACCAAAGTGACACTGTAATGATGTCATTTGTACATTACAATTTTTAACAATTCTTACCACTCGACAGACCTGAATATGTTTATTAACTAATAACTTTGCCAAATTTTTCAACTTCTAGAAAAACAAGAGTGAGGCTTTTGAACTTAAGTAATCATTTTGCAATTGAAATAAATATTGTCCTTTCACCTGCATCTTCCATTTAATATATGTAGCAACAGTTAGTATCATCCTATCACAAGTATTGTTAAGTGACTGACTTAGCAGCTGAGAAATGTTTTGTAAAAGGTAGAATCTGTACAGAAAAAAAAATTAGATAAATTGTATTTATTTTTATTTTTTAGCTTAGATACTATGTTGATGCTCCCTTTTTGCCAGAATTACTGGAAGTGCCTCTTGGTTTTATATATGTAAATATATATATTATAGTAAATATATACTCAAAATTATTGAAATTATGTCATAGATGATGTTATGATGTGAAGATAATGAATATAAAAATAATTCTATGATATTATGATTTATGTAGTATTTGTACAATCCACGTCCTCCAGTCCTCTGAAGGCATCCTTTCCTCTTACATGCAAATAGAGTGATGTGGTACCTAACCTATTCTGTGGTGAGACAGACATCTCTTGGCCTTCCTACAATCTCCAAGGGACCTTGTTGGGCTTATTTTCTCATGGGCACATCTTTCTCACTATCACTAATGAATTCACAGCCACATTTAATCATTATCCAACTTTCTGCAACTAAGTTGTGTCCTTTCTTTAATCAAATAACACCAAAGCCAAAATACCCACATTTCTGGCATTCAGCTTTAAAGTCCTAAAAAATCGACAGTTATATTTCTGCCTAGGTTCCTTAAGGAATTGATTCTTCAATTTACACCTATTATTCCCCCATTACTTATGATATCAAGTCCCAACTCCCAAGACTGGTGTTTTCAAATCCCTCTTTACTCTAGCCTGAAACTACCCTCTCCAGCGCATGTGTGCGCAAGCACGCGCACACACACACACACACACACACACTTTTCCAACTATACATAGCACAAGAAGGCGAGCTTAACTACGTCTTTTTGAGTTGTGAATTTTACCCCTCTCTCAGGGTTTTCCTCTTACAGTCATGCTATGGCTCTGAGTGGAAGGGAGATTATTTCTTGGCAGTCTAGTATGAACCTTCAACTCCATCCTTCATTTCAGTGTTCTCAAAACAACTTTTAAGGAAGAAAAATTCAAATTACATGGTATGAGGGGTAATAGTGGGTAAATTCTAACATCCGGGCCAAAGGAGAGGGATTACTATGATCATTACCTAATATAGGAAGCCTCAGACATCAGATTAGTGTGTCCTTCTTCACACCAATTCACACTTAGTCCAGCTTTACAGGTCACCCCCAAGCCTGCTGAACCACATGGGGTAGATTCAATATATGGGTACAACACTCTGACCAATGGAAAAGAAAAAGAAAAAAATCAGTTCTTAAATAACCAGAAACTTCTATTTGTTAGAATAGATTTAAGCAACAGCCTCGCTAATTTTAGTCCTGGAGCTGCTTCATGTCCTGAACATTCGTTCTGACATATTGCTAGCTTAGGAAAGGAAGCCCATGCCCACCTCTACAGAGATCTATCAGACTTGATGTAGTAGCCTATGCTTTCTGGCATCTTCTAAGTTAGTGGGACCAGACAGAGCTGGGTAGGTGTGAGGAAGGGTTTGCTTCTTACTCAGCACTCAGTGTGGTGGAGCAGCTACTTGCATTATCAATTTGATTGGCTTTTCCCTGTCAGATGCCTGAAGTAGATTCATTGATGGCCTGGTCTCTGGTCTTCAGGAACTTTGAAGTAGATCAAAATGATATATCAGTTTTTCATTTCTGCTATAGTAACCACAAATTGTGTAACTTAAAATAATGCACATGTATTAGTTTACAGATCTGTGGGTCAGAAGTCCAGATGAGCTTGGCTGGGTTCTCTGCTTTGGGAATCCATAAGACTAAAATCAAGGTGTTGGCCAGTCAAAGCTCTTCTCTAAAGGCTCCAGGGTAGAATCCACACCCAAGCTCACTTAGTTCCTTAGCAGAATATAGTTCCTTGAGGTTTTAAACCCAATGTTTCCTTTACTTTACTGGCTGTCTCTAGGAACCCCTCTCAGCTTCTTAAGGCATTCCTCCTAGCATTGCTCCCTCACCCATTTTCAAGCCAGCAATGACACATAATCCTTTTTTATACTTTCAGACTTTCACTTCTGACACATTTTTTCTGTCTCCAACTAAAGAAAGTTGTCTGCTTTTGAGGACACATTTATATAATATTATTATATTGGGCCCAAACAATCCAGGATAATCTTCCTATTTTAAGGTCTGTGACCTTAATTACACAGGAAAAATATTTTTAGCCATGTAATTTATTTACAGTTCCCAGGTATTAGTGTGTGTGGACGTTGTGAAATTCCATCTTCCACAAATCAATAAAACAATGAATAATATAAAGAAGACATGAAGGCATACGGGCCACACAGTTGTTCCATCCATGTCATGGTAGCTCATGCTCATAATGAAATTGGTGGTCTAATTGCAAAAAGCAACAATGATAATGGGGAATGCAAGAAAGACCCAGTCAAGAATGTAGAAACAACCTCCTGAAAATTGAGGCCACCTGTAACTCCTGTGAGGTCTGGTTGCAATCTGATAATGGTAATGCTCTTAACTATTTACACTCATATGTGGATGTTTGTCCTAAAAGCCAAAATATGTGGCTATTGGAATTAAGGTGTGAAAGTAGGAATTGTTCCCCTCGCTATTATAGTTCATAATAAACTGATTTTGCTTTCTATCTCTAAAAATTTTGGTTTGGTTTGTTCAGATGAAATAATTACCAAGTGAGGGATGCTTTCACCAGAACACACAATGGTTCCATTACCCTGGAAATGAGCCCACTATTCAGGTATTTTGTTGTCTCATGTTACTGAACCATCAGGGGAGGAAGTGATTGATCCCAATTTACCAAGCTGAAGTATGATTTCTGATACAAAATAGTGGTAAGAAAGATTGTGTTTGGAACACAAAGAATTCTCTGTGGAGCACTTAATGCTTCCATGTTAAATAGTAAGTGTAGTGGAAAACTAGAATCACCCAATAAAAACAGAACCACTAAGAAAATTGACCTTGCAAGAATGAACTTGCAGGTCATCCTATCAGTAAAAATATTCCACCAAGAGCGGCCCTAAACCAGGGCAATGAAAACATGGAAAGGATAGCAGAAAACAAAAGTTTTATATCAACTATTGGCTTCATAGCCAATAATCGAAATAAATTTGGAATTTATCCGCTAACACGTTTTAATCTATTTACATATGTGTATGTGTGTGTGTGTGTGTGTGTATATATATCTTTCTCTGTATCATTTATTTAAAACTCACTATGAAAATTTTCAAATGTATTAAAACTAGAGAGAATAGTAAAGTGAATCCCAGGTGCCTATCACCTAGCTCAAATAATATACAGCCAATCTGTTCCATATATACCTCCAAATATTTAGTGCTTCTCCTCTAAATTATCTTAAAAATATAAATATAACATATCCTTTTATTAGTAAATAATTTGTTTTAAAAAAGCAATGCTATATTTACCTCTAAAACGATGACACCGCCATTATTATCTCTAAAAAAAACTAACACAAATTACTCAATACAACAAATATCCACAGTGTTCTCATTTCTGAGGTTACAAAATTTCTAAGAAGATTACAAAGAAGTCTTCCTGTTATAGTTTGTTTCTTTTTGAATAGGGGTACAAAGTCTGCACATTGTAATTGGTCAGTTCATTTCTTAGGTTATAATATACAATTTCTCCCTCATCTCCTGTTTTCCTTGCACTTTTTGGTTGGAAAAAAATTACTGAGTTATTTGTCCTAAACAGATTCTTTACTTTCAATTTTGATAACTGCATCTTTGCGGTATCATTTAACATGCTCTTCTCTTCCCTGTATTTCTTATGGACTGGTATTTAAATCTCATCTGAGATTTGATAAGATTCGTTTTCTTTGGAAGTAAAAAGGAGGACTATTTGAAAGGTGATATTCCAAACTTTAAACTTCCATCAGGATGTTCAAAATTGCTTGTTTTTTGGTGATATTATTGGTCATTGATTACCTTTGTGTAAATTCATTACTTAATTAGGGATTTGAAAATTATAATATGCTCACTTATACGTGGGTTTAAATATTAGGTTCACAGGGGCATAAAAACGGAAACAATAGACATGGCACACTACTTGAGGTGGAAGATGGAGGAAAAAGGCAAGGACTGAAAAACCACTTATTGGGTACCATGCTCACTATTTGGATGATGGAACCATTTGTAACCCAGAACTGAGAGTCTCACAATGTATCAATGTAAAAAATCTGAACATGTACTCTCTGAATCTAAAATAAAAATAAAAATTATAAAAATACATATGTAATAGCTTTGTTCTAGAAATTAATCTGCTTGTGTTTAATACAGAATTATAAAAGCTTTAATATATAGAGGGTCTGAACTAATTATATTAACAGGAGTTTTCAGAACCATTAAGAATCATCCGTATAAGTAACTACTTTCTCAGTTTCTCAACTGTGCCACACAAACCAAGTTATTCAAATAAAACCCATTAGAGCTCTACCAATCTAAAAGCAATTGAAAATTATAGCATATTCCTACATTTTTTTTCTTTAATCTTTAAATTTGACTCAAATGAGTTTGAGGATTTTGCATTTTTAATCTTGTTTTTATTAAATTGTTCTAGAAATAAATTTGTCATCTCTGGAGAATAGTCACTGTTTTCGGGCTATTAGTTGGACTGAACCAAGGTTGTGCTGATATTAACTTCAAAACCTTATCAAATGCTTTCAGGATACTTTAAGATTGGATTGTAGTTAAATAAATATTAAATACTCGAAGAAAGAAAAGAAAATTATGAAATTCTTATTCTCTCATCCTTTTTTATTATTTGAAATTATTCTATGAAGATAAATTTGTCTTTATTCTGTAATAACTCTAATGAAAGTATGGAATAGGAAAGCTAGGATAAACACACAATTTCTCCTTAAGTACAACTAGTTTTAAATATATTAATATTTAAGTGTATTTAGAATTATTCCAAAGTGACCATATGTTTTTATAGCATTATTAATTCATAAATTTTATTATTTTATATGTTTCAACCATTACAGTTATTCTTACTGATGACTTTCCTATATTTGATTAGCAGGAGCCTGTTCAGGTTGTCTTCTGAATCCTATTGACACAATGTACTCTTCACGGCATCCTAGCTCTTTTCTATGACAAGATATTCCAGGCCCGTCTTATATTTTTACACCTGGTATTAATCACATATCAAGGATCCATAGTGTCTTTATTTATGGTGCTAGTTGCACTTATTGCTACTTAGATGATCATTATTTTTAGGCCTTTTCAGTGGAGAGAGCTAATACACATCTCTCTTTCTCTCTCTCTCTCTCTCTCTCTCTCTCTCTCTGTCTCTCCTGCATTTTTCCAGACTGAAAAAACTCTTAACTAATTTGGGACTACAAAATATTCCCTAACCTCACTGGATCTTATATTATAGACTATATTTAAAGCCATGACACCAGATGAGGTCATTAAGGAAGTAAATATCAACAGCAAAGAAGATATTCCACAGACTGAATTTTGGAATACTCCAGCAATGAAGACTAAGAGCAAAAGACTACTGAAGTAGGAGAAAAACTAGGGGAGTGTGGTGAAACCAGGTGAATAAAATGTATCAAAGAGACAGGCACATTAATGGCATACAATTCTGCTAATAGACCAATTAAAATGAGGTCTGGATATTGATCACTGGATTTATTACTGTGAATACCTTTAATGTTATGGATAAAAATATTTGCATTGGAACAGTGAAGGCAAAAACTGATTAGAGGTTGGTGAAAAATGAACTGGATGAGAAGAATTATATACAAGGAATACAGACTAAAGTTTGGGCTTCGAAATATGGACTGTAGTTGCAAGAAGGAAGATAGCTAATAGCAATGCACATTTAGGTGGAGAGTAGATGTCATGAGGACAGATTGTAATATTTTTTGATATTTGTTTCATTAGTGAATTTCCTAGACAAGATAATCAGCTAATAATCAGGGTGCAGCAAGAAATGAAGATTTGAGAGCGGTAAAGTGACTGAGTCATTAAAAGGTATTACTTCTAGCAATTCCTCTATGACTCAGTGAGTTTAGTGGGTATACACATGAAATAAGCCCTACGAGCATGTTACTGACTTGTTCTTCAATCATTTAAAACAGTTGGGGAGGGATAACATGGGGAGAAATGCCAGATATAGGTGATGGGGAGGAAGGCAACAAACCACATTGCCATGTATATACCTATGCAACAACCTTGCATGCTCTTCACATGTACCCCAAAACCTAAAATGAAATAAAATATATATTTAAAAAATAATAAAGATTTTCTGATTGGCAAAATAATAATAATAATAAAAATAAAACAGTGTGGATGCAAATACTAAGGAGACAGAAAGTAGATTCAACTGAGGTGAGGTTTTCCTGGGAAGATCAATAAATTGAAAGAGAAACAGGAGAATTGAGGGTATATAGAAGGAAGTGATTAAAATAATTGCATGAATCAATTCAAGTAAGGAGGAAAATGAGAATATGAGTGTCTTGGCTTGAACTGTGTCTCCCAAAAATATATGAGGAAGTCCTAACCTCTTGTACCTGTGAATGTGACCTTTTCTGAAAATAGAGTCTTTGCAGATGTTTTCAAGTTAAGATGAGGTATTTAGGGTGAACCCTCAACAAAGATAACTAGTATCTTTTTAAGAACAGAAGACAGAGATATAACGAGAGAAGATAGCCATGTGGTAACGGAAGCAGCTGTTGAAGTGATACTCCCATAAAACAAGGAATTCCAATGGCTGTCAGCAAATACTAGGAGGTGGGAGAAGTAAGGAGGATTCTTCCCTACAGGACTCAGAGGGAGCATGGCTCTGCTGGCACCTTGATTTTGGATTTCTGGCCTCCAAAAGTCTGAGACAATAAAGTTCTGTTTTAGGTCACTCAGCTTGTGGCACTTTGCTACTGTAGTCTTAAGAAATGCATTCATTTATATATTGTCTGTAGTTAATTTAACACCACAATGGCAGAGGTGAGTGGTTGTGATAGACTGTATAGTCCTACAAAACCTAAAATATTTATTATTTGTCCCTTTATAAAAGAAGTTTGTTAACCCCTGGTCTAGAGTTTGGAAATGGAATGAAAGGCTGAAGTAGGCTACAATCCAATGCAAGGTTGCATATAAGAGCTCTGAATAAGCGTAAAAATTAACCGTAACATTAATCATGGACTCTGGAAATAAGAAAAGGAATCATGTTGGAGAGTGAAATTGAGTCAGTTTGGAATAGATCAAATTACATTCTAAGGGGAGAATTTCATTTCTTGGGTAGGAAAACTATGCCCTTTGGGCTATACATGCTATCTCCTCTTTAATAAAACAGCGGCTTGGCCACCTGTTAGACGCTGAAAAGTCCAGACTAAAACTCAATGTATTTGAATGTTTGCTCACTATTTCCAATGGAAAAGTCTGGTTTGATTGTTAAAATAAAATATTTGGCCTTTCAGAATCTGGATACACCATTGCTTCATTGAAAGGTTTAAGATAAACCCTATTTGTCTTGTATTTTCTTTTCTTTCTTTTGTAGTAAAATGTGCTTGAATAATATTGATTAACCATACTGACTCTTATGTGAACTAAATATATAAAAAAATGATGATACCATCTAGTCATTTATTTGCAATGTGCTTTTGAATACATTATATAATTTAAAACAGCCCTATAAATCTGATTTCTTTTTTTAACAAAAAATTCTGCTTTACAAAGAAAGAAGTTGAGACTCAGTAAAACTAAGTGACTATCCCAGAGTCTCATCCATTTAAGAGGAGGGTGAATCTTGGATAATTCTGGTAGCAAATTTATTTATTGGTAGAAAGCACATGCAAACTAATAATGCTTAAGATCTTCTAAAGTTGTTCTCTTGGAAAAGGAATTTATTACAATTGTAGACTTTCTCAGTGCAAGGATTCCTTTATCCTTGGAATTAGGCAAAATAAACAACTGAATGCCAAAAATTCAATGTGGTTTTTTTTCCTGTTTTCAAAACTCATAGAAATTGTAAATATGAGCAACTGATCATGTCTCTGAGAATTAACTCTTTCTGTATGGAGCCCTGCAGAGCTTTGATCGTGACTTGATACTTGGTCCCTAAAGATTCTAGAATACCAATGGAAAAGAAAATCGTGTACGAAATTAGCCCAAGAACCATTAAAAACAAAACAAAACAAAATAAAAACAAACAAAGAAAACATAAGGATCCCAGTGATGTCCCTAAGGAATAGTTGGCTTAAAAACTTTTTGGAAGGAGGAGGGGTCTTTGTTATAAAGTTCCATCCCTCCTCTGGCTTCTGTTCCCTTACCCTCTGCCCCCTGCGGAGTTGTGTTTTCTGGGAATCAGCAAGTAAGATCACAAGTGGTCTTTTCTTTTTTTCACTCTCTCCCATAAAGAAAGCTTTATCACGTGTGGCCTTAAACTTGCAGCAAATTGCAAAGAAATGGCTCAAAAGCTTCAGCTCTTTCTGTGCCCTGGGAGCTGAGATGCACGTCAGTGGCCTTGCCAGCGTGGCCAATTCTCTGCTGACTGCCAGAAAAAAGAGGCCAGGAGGAAAGAGGAAAGAGAAGAGACTGCTGAGGGGTGAGACCATGCCCTTCATCTTTTCTTTTCCCTAATCTGCTCTGCCTGTGTCCACCCATGCTCACCCCACCTGATAAAATTGTTCAAAATTGCTGTGGAGTTTACCTCAGTTTCCTCTTTCAGTCTCGCTGAGCACATTGAGAGGAACTGGCTATCTTTGATCTCTACCTCCAGGTAAGACTTGGTTCTCTCATTTCATGTTTTGTGATTAATAGATCAGATTGCTATGGGAGATTAGTTAACCCTTAATTTCTGTGTTATTTATGTTTTATCCACAAAAATTCTCAATGAGAGGTGATAAGCCCCTCATTAGTTTTGGGTGGAAATAAGAGAGGAGATTGGTTAAAGAAATCAGATAAACTCAAAACTAAGCTCAAATTTTGAGTCTGATACTTATAAGTTGTTTAGCTTTTGACAAGTCACTTAATTGCTTTGGGCCATCTAATTTTAAAAATAGAATTCTAATACTAAGCTTGTTATTTTAAGGATTAGAAAAAGTACATACATCACCCCACACAAAAATAGTACTTATTAAATCTGAATCTGACACAAATAATTTGTATTGGGTGGGAAATTAGTTTCCAAACAACACACACTCCCCTCCAGCAAGTGCCATTGAGGCTATTTTTCAGCTTGTCTGAAGGCAGTCATCCTGGTGTCTAGAAGTCAAGCCAGGACAGAGGTTTTCCTCATGGGAGATGGCCAGGAGAAGAGAGGGAGAGTGTGGTTGCCTTTAGGACTTTCTCTGCGGCAGTCCATGAAGACTGATTGCTGGACAGAGTCCGAGTCAACTGCAGAGCACAGGGGACGAGTACATCTGTGTGATCTAACTACAACCTTTGTAAGCTACTTGCTCTCTACATTTAAAATCTGGAGGGATGATTATCAAACTCATGAGGACAGATTATTCAATTTTTTTGAACTCAAAGGAAGAGAAACTGCTTGGCTTGTTTTTCTTTGACCTCACTCCAAACCCAGGGTATTGGATGAAAACTGTCATATGTCTTTTCCTGGAAGAATCTATTCAAGAGGCCAGAGATCAATTGAGGATTTGCCAAATGCAAATCATTCTGAATAACTGTGTACTCTTGCTCTACTTCTGCAGTTGCAAATGAAGAGAGAGGCTGAAGGCTCCAGGGATCTTTCCATTCATGTCATTGAGCTTCCTTCCCTCTCTTTTTACAGGGGATGAACTGTAGCCTCCTTGGAACATACTACACTTGCAATAATTTGCACATTAGCTATCAAGACACTTCAGTAAAGCTAGGCAGTGCCAATAGTCTAAGCTGGATACGATTTTGCCCTAACACAGCGTGAACTAAGATGACTGTATTTATCTTTCATTATCACTTTTGAATTCTAGTTACAGTGATTTTTGTGTCAACACCTCTATATATTAGATAACTTAACATATGCTATAGTATCTCAAGTTTTTCAGCAGTGTTTTTAACATAATTATTTTTCTCTTTGGCATTAGCATTCTAGATGTAACACTTTGGATCTTTTAAAGATAAATTTGGGATAAGTGATAGCATATTTTATTATTAAACAGTATATTTGTATTTTCTGATCACTAGCTTTAATGTTATGACTGATGAGAAATAAGATGATATCTGAATCCCTAAAGCAGAAGGCCAAGTTGAATTATATAATTTCACCCTTTGAAGAATATTGCAATTTAAGCTATAAATTTAAGAATTATTCATTTCTTATTTTAAAAGGTTTCTGGTTTGTGTATCTCTTGCTTGGTAATATTTTTTACTGTTAGTTTTGTAGTAAAGATATCTATTTAATATTGTAGAACTCTGTGTTTCCCAAACCCTGTTTTCATTGTTCTGGAAAATACTGTTGTAGAAAAGTAGTCCTAGTGATTCAGTAGACAGAGAAAGTTGGCTGATGGTATCAGATACTGGTAAAGAAGAATCTCTATATTCTTCATTTCTTAACCTTCGTTTTTTAAATCAGTAATAGATGTTGAATTTTATCAACTAATGTTTTTTATCTACTGAAATTCTATTTTTTTAATCATTCACATGGTAATTTAGGTGAATGAATTTAATTAGCCAATTGTTGCATCTTTTAGAATAATTCTAATTATGGAACAAGAGTTAATTTGGATTTGCTAGCATTTTACTTAGAATTTTATAATCTTTGGGCTGAATCTGAAGTTTTCCTTTCTATGCTCTCTTTATGCTGTTTTGTTACCAAGATGATTTTAGTTTTGTCAAACTAATGGAGACAATAATTATCTGTTTCCATTATCTGCTATCTTTCCTCAAAAAATATCCCTTGATAAAGCACTTCTGGTATATCATCTATCCTTAGTATCTTTGTTTAGGGAATAGTTTCAGAGTATTTTTGATAATGTCTTCCTTGGCTATTTTTCCTTTCTGGTTTATATCAATAGAGGTAATGAATATTTGCTAGAAACGAATCCATTAAGTCAAGGTATTAAACTTATTTCTATATTCTATGCATCTTTTTATGTTTTATATTCCTAAATATCTGTGTTTTTAGCTCATTAATATTATGTATTTGTGTCTTTTTTTGATCTTGATTAGCATTATTAGCTTTTTGTTTGGCTTATTTTTTGTTTTTAATTATTTCTGGTTTCATGTACTTTTCTTTTTCAATTAAAAAAACTAAAGTTAAGCATGTTTATAAAATGAATCAAAAAGCCTAATAATAGTTTTTTTAAAAATCAGGCTCTTGTGCCTCATCCTTTATTTACTCATTTCCCACTGCCTGGAAGAATCCACTTAACTTTTAAATTGTTGAGGTCTTCTATGCTTTATTTTCATATTATTAATATAAAACAAATTGTGTATACTACTACTACTATTACTTGATTTTTCAGTTTGAGATGGTATCTACGAATTGAAATGATGAAGGATGAGGTTTAGCAAACACAGAACAAGCACTACAGAAAGTCAAGGGGACATACACATAGTTAGAATAAGTTTCTGCTATAATACATGAAATTTGACTCCTAACGTTATTCCTTTAGTATGATGTGGACGTAGAAGTTCTCTACTAATGTACCATTGTGTCATCTGATAATACTAGGGAGACCTAGAAATTGTTTTATTTGTTGAATTACTGATTTATGTTAGATTATCAGGCAGGCACTGAGCCACGTGGACTCCTAAAGAAGTAGGGGCACAGGAAATGTACATATTGATGTGAACAGAGAGAAAATAGGTTCAGTG
Organism: Cacajao melanocephalus; assembly: GCA_963573385.1. NCBI lineage: Eukaryota > Metazoa > Chordata > Mammalia > Primates > Pitheciidae > Cacajao > Cacajao melanocephalus. The sequence goes on along the minus strand of CAUYLG010004898.1, from coordinate 79,672 downwards.
TGTGATTCTGTCCTGTGAGGGGCGGTGGGAAATTGAGCATGGGAAGCAAGGCCATCTTTTTTACTTTAAGGCAGATCAAAGACTGCCTTTTCACCTGAATTAAATCTAAGCCCGAGGCACAAATCATGTTGCTTCCTTATTTGTCAAACAAAAACAATACACAAATTGGACCTCTTCTTTTTCTGTCATATTTAAGCCTCACTTTGGGTGCTACAGGAATCATAAGGTGGTATGGGGATATAGAATGAATGTCAAACTTTTCTATTTGTTTTACTAAGAAGATAGATTTAAAGGCTTTAAAGACTTTATTCTAATGAATCAATATTCAAATAGTTGAATTCCTCTTTTTCCTTTCCTGCTTGCTCCCAGTTTAAACTGGCAAGACCACAAAGTTAGCAAAATTCTGCCTTGTTATTTATTCCAAAGGCAACACTTAAATTTATTCTTTGCCATAATGAGGCTTAAACTGGAGGGATTGAGAAAGAATGCTGGCTACAGAGTTCCAATAATAGCAGGATTAGTTAATCAAATATCCTGGTTGATTTTAATTGAAAAAATTTGCCAACTTACTGTGACAACAAAAGGTAGATCCACTTTAAATTGAGTCTATAGAATTATAGTATACTGTTGAATTAAAAAAAAAGTAATAAATGTTGTAGTATTTATTTATTTTTACTTTAAAAACTGACTTTGACAGATCAGAGTCAAGGAACGTTTTTATAATGGACACTTCATCCAAAGAAAATATCCAGTTATTCTGCAAAACTTCAGTGCAACCTGTTGGAAGGCCTTCTTTTAAAACAGAATATCCCTCCTCAGAGGAAAAGCAGCCAAGCTGTGGTGAACTAAAGGTAGAGTAACCAAGGAGTAAATGGGGTTGATGCGCTTAGCTTTCTATACCGATATCTTCTATATAATGAAGTTAGAACGAGTTCTTCTCCTTTTAAAAAAATGATCTTAGATGTGATTTACTAAAACCACACCTTGCCAGACAGTGCAAGCAATCTCTGCCTGATTATGTGGGTTAAATTACTTTCCTGGGCTCATTTAAATGCTCCTCCTAAATAGAAAAGAGAGAGACAGTAGAAGCTAGTATTTATTGAACTTCTGCTATGTACCAGGTATTATGCCAAGCAAAGATATAACATTTAATCTGTGTAGCATTACATTACTCCAATTTTGCAAATAAAAATGGGAATAATGTTACACAGTAAGAAGAGTTGCTTTTTAAAGGGTGCTTTGTGTGCTCCAAGCTCCTGTTCTTTCTTTATACAAATATTCACTCAACAAATCCTTGCTTTTTTAATATAAATGCTAACCACCTTCCCTATGAATGTTCCATCACAGGCTCATGTCTAGCAAACCTTGTAAGCTAGGTATCAAGGACATGTTTTCCATTGGAAAAAAAAGTTTCACTATGAAATTAATAAGTATAAATAGAAACACAAGGAATAATAGTTGTACTTTTTCAGTCTATGCATTATGTTCCCTGCTGGTGCATGCACCACCCTGTGAAATACGTAATTCCAAGTGCTGGACTTGTTATAAGATGTCAAGTGTTTGGCTTATGGTTTCATTTGTTTTATTTTCTTAACAATGACCATCACCATACACTGACTCTTCAATGTAAGACTCCTTTGAGTGTCCCTTTGGAGTAGGGTGGAAGAAGACAAAAGAGAATTCAACACTCATTTCACATAAAAACAAAAAATCTATTTTAAATTCCAAGAGCATTTGAACTTTTGAAAATCTACATGTGTTGTGTGTAAGGCTGATGGAAACTTTGAATAGTGTTTAAAGTTTCAGTGATAATAAAGTTGATATTATACATCGTTCTTTGTTATTTGTTCTGCATTTGACTGCTTAGTAAGTTTCCAATTGTGTGTCCAACTGGAGTCAGACTAAGTGTGATCTGTCATATTTTCCAGGTGTTCTTGGGTGCCTTGTCTTTTGTTTACTTTGCCAAAGCACTGGCAGAAGGCTATCTGAAGAGCACCATCACTCAGATAGAGAGAAGGTTTGATATTTCTTCTTCACTGGTGGGAGTTATTGACGGTAGTTTTGAAATTGGTAGGTATTACAAATGCCTGATTTTACTTTTAAGCCCAAGATCTTCTAGGCACGGCTAAAGGACATCTTCTGCATCCTGTTGTTTGCTGGAATCTGACTCTATTCATAAAATATTTTTTTGGACAGAATTTGCCATGATCTTTTCCTACAGGAGAGGCAGTTTTCTCTTTGGAGCAACCAACAGTAAATTTCTCTCCCCAGGTGTTCAGTATTGTATGGTTCATACAATTCAGAGTTCCACTTCAGAGTAAGAGACTTTCCTAGAGGAGAGGTTGAGATGCTAATTGGTATTTTGAGTTATAAATCTATAGAAGTATCTTTACAGAAGAACAATATACCCTGGGAGCCCTATGATTCCATTTTAGAAATGTGAAATAATCCAAATGGACTCTACAATGGGAAAATTCAAAGAGAATCAAGAATGATGAAAGAAGTTACATCATAAAAGGGATTTTTCCACCCAGTGGCCTAGAAAGAAGAATAAAATGATTCTATTACTGAGAACACAAGATCAGAGCAGGCAATAAAAATTCAACTCTTAGGTGTCTTCAGTTAGCCATTGACTATAGACTCCTTGTTAGAACTTAAAAAGACTAAGTAATTTGAGTCACTGTTTTAGAAGTAATTTAAAGAGGATAATCCTAGTTAGTCTGCTCCTGAACTGGTAAACTAAAAGGCTTAATTTTTTATTGAAATAAACCAAATAGTACCCTCTCTGGTCCTTAATGCTTGTTTAGACTCAGGTCTATGCTATAGAAAAACCTCTAACTGCCCCAATTTTAGCTTTACCTGGTGAACTTTCCGAAAAAAATGAATAAACATTTTTCAACTCTTCAACAATTTCTTTTTGTTCATACTATGTGTTTAGTTCTTACTCTGAATGTCACAGAAAAAAATAAAAGGAATAAGTAACCTTTTGCCTTCAGGCATTTGCTTCCCAAATTCACCTTTTATCATCCTTTTAGAATTACCCTTCTTAGTGCCAATCAAATTTTAATGTCCATACAAATAACTGGGCAATCTTTTTAACTCTTTTTAAAAACCTGATTTGGTAGGAACAGGGTAAAATTCTGCATTTCTAATAAGCTCCTAAATGATGCCGATGCTTCTATTCAATAGATCACATTTTGTGTAGCAAGTTTCTAAAATATCTTATCCCATCAATTGTTTATGTAATCTGCTTAGACTGGCCCAGATGGTTGATTTATTCCTTGACCCCTGTTCTACTGTTAGCCCTACACTGAATGAAGGGTCAAAGAGAATCAAGGTTAAGGGTGACACACTGCATCATGAGAGGAAACAAGGAGGAAGAGGTAACTGGTGCAGATAAAAGAACAGAGCAGATATGGGCAGTTAAAAAATTATATATCATGGTGCTTTGATGTTTTTCTCTCTCTAGATTATTGTATAAAAATATGTTAGAGCTGAAGAGGCATAGAAATGATAAGGTCCAAAGTTTTGTTTGGGCTCCCAGGTCCTGATGAACCTTGAGAGAAAAAGTCTATATTTGATAGAGAGTGCTAAGTTTTCACAGAAAATAGCAAAAAACCATGACTCTAGATTCACATTAATTCTTCCAGACCATCCTAGGTATATAAATTATTTATTGGATTAGTTGCCTTAAAATGGTTTAGAAGTTCTCTTACTTCCATTGAAAACCTTTATCCCAAACATCACTGGTTTGCCCTAATTATTTGAATTATATAAATTTCCAGACAAGTGACTTTCCTGAACATAATCTTAATCTACTTCTTTTGCCTCTTTTCACATTCCTTCCTTCCAAGATTCTGGAACCGATATCATCTTCTATCTTTTTGTTATTTTTATGTGGCAACTTTGTTGAAATTCTATTAGTTTTAATTGATTTTCCATGTAAACTGTAGAGTTTTCTAAATAAATTGTCTGAAGCAAAATATAATTTCATATCTTTATTTGCAACTCTTAGATCTGTTTTTTCTTGTTATTACCCCATCACACTAGCCTCAGTACTATTTTGAAGAGAAGCGTTTACAATGGACATCTTTCTCTTATGTTTGACCTTGATGCAAATACTTTTAATTTTTTAGTATTAAGCAATATGCTTGCTTTGTGGTTTTGATAGATACACTTTAAAAACTGGTTTGCTCAGATTTGTTTTTTCCTAACATAAATGATTAATTTTATTGAGTGCTTTTACTATGTCTGTTAAGTTAACCATGGAATTATTTCCCTTCCATTTGTTATATAGTGATTTAATTATAACATTTTTACTTGGTGGTACTCTTGTACTCCTACAATAAACTGCTCTTGCTTTGGATATTTTTATTTTTATATACTATTCAGGTTGCTAATATTTTCTTTAGAATTTTTACATCTATCTTCATAACCCAGTTTGGGCTCAAATTGTCTTTTCTTATACTGTCCTTGTTCAGTTTGGTTTTAAGAAAATAGTAGTCTCACAAGATCAACTGAGTAGCTTTCTTTTCTGTTATCTGAAGAGTGTGTGTGTGTGTGTGTGTGTGTGTGTGCAGAGAGAGACAGAAAAAGAGAAAAGAGAGCAAGAATTTGTTACTTTAACATTTGGTAAGACATTTCTAAAATTTTCTGTACCTTTTTTTTTTTGTTTGAGAGGCTAATGGTGGTAGATGTGGAAGAATTTTGATATCCAAGTTCATTTTTTAAAGATTATGTATCATGATTTATATTTCAAGTGTATCTCCTGAAAACTCAGAAAGGATACCAAGGAGATGAAAAGTTCTATAGATATAGTATATATCAATATACCATATATATATATATGTGTGTGTGTGTGTATATGTGTGTGTGTGTGTGTGTGTGTGTGTATACACACTATACAGAAATAGCTTGTAAACAGGAGTCATTTATTGTGTGATATTGGTGAAGTGTAGGCGAGGGTAGGAGAGAATTGCCTATAAAGTAAAATTCAGCTTTCATTTTATATTGGTTTATTGTGGTATATTTATTGTGGGACATATGTTGTGTTAACAAACATACTGATAGAATTATCAAAATAATATGATATACAATGTCTTCTACTAAATACATAAATCTCAAATGAGAAAGCTTGTACTCAAGTACTAGTGTTTTAATCTGAACATTAAGAAGAACTTAATTCTTCCTGGAGCCATAAAGACTAGGACCACTGTGCAAGTCATGTTTCTCACTGTCATTATATTATCCTCAAGCCTATAAAAATTACTGCTTTATTTCCAGTTTACTAAAGCTGGCAATGTGACTGAACAGTAGTAAATTAGATGATTGCTTACAGATGTAGGGAAACATGCTCTAGCTTGAAAATTGGAAATGAGGAGAACTTCAAAGCAAAGCCACCCATTAGCCATCTCAGTCAATTGCTGGGAAATTATTAAATTCTTACTCCATCTAGCATTGTACATCTTAAAAATTAAGTATCTCAAATAAATATAGCTAAAACTTTAAAATCCCTTGAAGTCTAAAACCCTAAACAATGTTTATCAAAGCATGTTCCAGGAACCATCCCCATCAATACGCTTGAGTTAGTATTAGAAATACAGATTTCTTGGCCTGACCCCAGATCCATGGAATCAGAAACTTTTGGTACTTGTCAAGAATCTGCATTTTTAACAAGTTTCCATTTTTTAACCATTTCTTTTCAGTATTTTTACGCACAGCAAAGCATGAGAAATTACTTAATATGTTTAATCACTTATTGCCATCATCAAAAGTAATGTATCACATGCTTTACTAGAGACATTTTAGAAAAGCATAATTTCTACTTTCAAAAATCCCCAATAATTTCAAACCATTTTTCACAAAAGAGATAAATGGGCATATTTTGTAAAGACGTTGTATAATTTATAAAATTTGTGTTATATTTTGTCTTACTTTTAGGCATATGTTGAGGTTATATACTTGATGTACACCTAAAGTTGCCTATGTGGAATAATTTTATTTCTATTGTGAGTCAATCTTTTTTTACAAAGTGTATGAACAAATCATAAAGTATCATTTGTGTAAATGTGTTATTTCATTTAAAGTGAAGTGCAGTTGTATTTAATTTTTCTGTAAAGAATATCAGCAAAAGAAAGAATTTGTTATGTATATTTCACAAGCAATTAGAACACTAATGGAAGTTTTCATAGAAATTTTAATGAATGAAGAAAAAATAAGTTTACTTCAAAATTACTAAAAAATATTTAAGAGCGAAGCTAAAGGATGCCTTATAGAATTTGACTTACTGATAAATTTTTTTTTTTTTTTTGAGACAGTGTCTCACTCTGTCACCCAGGCTGGAGTGCAATGGTGCAATCTCAGCTCACTGCAACCTCCACTTCCCGGGTTCAAGCGATTCTCCTGCCTCAGTCTCCTGAGTAGCTGGGGTTACAGGTGCATGCCACCACACCTGGCTAATTTTTGTATTTGTCTATTAGAGATGGGGTTTCACCATCTTGGCCAGGCTGGTCTCAAACTCCTGACCTCAAGTGATCCATCCCCCTGGGCCTCCCAAAGTGCTGGGATTACAGGTGTGACACACCATGCCTGGCCAATAAAATTTTTTACAAAGACAAATAATTAGGTTGGGTGAAGTGAAGGATTGGAATTAAAATATTTTGACAAAGGGATGAATTGACTGAAATATGAACATGAGAATTTCAAGAATCATCTCAGATTAAAGGAAAAAATAAATGATGTGGAGACAGCTTAGTCAAAAGAAAACATTGCTTGATTTGCTATATACATTCATTCAGTTATGCTGTTGACTTCTAAGTTCTCTAATTTATGATGTTTTATTTTTTTCCTCAAAGGGAATCTCCTAGTTATAACATTTGTTAGCTACTTTGGAGCCAAACTTCATAGGCCAAAAATAATTGGAGCAGGGTGTCTAATCATGGGAGTTGGAACATTGCTGATTGCAATGCCTCAGTTCTTCATGGAGCAGTAAGTCTAAAGCAATCATGTTTTCCTTGCCTTTAATAATTTAAATTTAAGCTTGACTCATAATTTTGTCTTACTTTTATTACATTGTCTTTGGATAAAATTTTAGAACAATTTTATAATTTTTCTTCTGACAAACTGTAAAAAAAATTGAGAGATTACTGTGTGTTGACAAGATTAAAGAAAGATTTTACCTACTATGTTTTGAGTCAAATGCTTTAATTTAGCTGTGGAGGAAAAATATATAACTGAAAATAAATTAACATGTGGTAAATGTCAAATAGATAATTATTAATGAATACTACAGATAACAAACTCTGGATATGGAACCCCGGCTGGTAGATAATTAACTTGGGGATATATTATCAACTCATACAACTATTGAATGTTCAAAAAGTATCTCTTAGACATTTATCAATAGAAGTGGGGTGTGTATATCCTCTAACCCAAAAGTCTACTTTTGGTACTTTTGTTAATACATGCACACAACTTTAGTAGTTCTAAAGCTTTTTACCCATGTCATTTTTACCCTTACAGCAATCTGTGGGGTCAGAGAGCATAGTTTATCTTTTTTACTTTAGAGCTAAGAACCAGACCCCATGACTTGAAGAGTCTGATGACTTTTGCAAGTTTAGGTGTCTTGTAATTATGAAATCAGAACCCTAAAACAAGTCAGCTGACTTCTCTGGCAGCAGCCTACATACATATCCGTTTCACTGCCCTTCTCTCTGTTTATCTATTGCTGAAAAGGAAATGAATACCAAAAGGTTTCAAAGTAAGGGAATATTTTTAAAAACTTATATTTCAAGTGCTACTTTATTGTCCACTCCAAATCATTGTGTCAAGACAGTTTAGAGCTGGAGAGACTTAGAAATAATCTAGTCTGCACTTTTTCTTGAATTTCTCGACTACTTACATAAGTACAGTCAAGAGTTTGACGTCTCTGGCCAGTCTATCAAGGTAGGGCACAGAATTGTCTGAGTGGGAGCTTTTCTACCCATTTGGATGAATTCCCTGGATCCTAAATTTTTACTTGGAGGGGGTTCTGTAATTTGGGGATTTCTGCCTGCTCTTTGGACAACTTCCTTCCATAGGGCAGAAGTTTCCTTTATCACTGAGATTCTGTAGAAATGTTTTATGTGTTCAGCCTGTAGAAAGAATGGAAAAGAGAAGAATGAGAAAATGGGTCTCCAATCTGCTTAATTCCTGCTTGATCCTTAGTTGTGTTGCTGTTATCTGCTGATTCATTGAGCCTCCATGTGACAGTTTGCTCAGAGGGAAAAGCAGTTCCACTACTGAAAAAATTTAAAAAGTGAAAGTGGTCACACAGGATAGATAAACCCATTACTCCAGATTTAAATCACTATGCAGTGGATCAGTAGCTCTTCTATGTGGCAGTGGCTACCTTACTTAATTTTTCTAAGTCTCAGTTTCTGCGTCTTAAAACAGGTATTAAAAATAATACCTAGCTCATAATGTTGTTGCAAATATAAAGTGAGATGAAGCAGGTAAAATGGTTATCATGGTTACCAACCTAACTAGCAGCTGTGTTATCATTGTTGTGTGTTATCAATCCTCTTAGCTCATTAAGCCACCTAGTTTTAACCAGCAATGGTTTTGTCTTAAAGCTGCTGTATACATATTAATAATTTTATTACTTTAAGTTAGTGTCAAATATAGAACACCTACATAAGAAAATCAGAGGGAAAAATGTATCGAAAAGAAAGTGGGACAACCAGACAGGGTAGTGTTGACAAAGGATACCAAAGGGACAGAGACAAATTCTTATCCAACATTTTTGATATGCTAGAGGATATATTTGTTTATTTGTTATATATAATATACTTGTCAGGTACAATGTCAGGTAATGGACCTATTTCTGTGAGAAAACAAAACAAAAAAAACACACACACAATACTTCCTTCACGAAGCTTGATCTCTACTGAGGATTATCTCTATAATTTCTTTCCAGCTTTACATAGCATTAGTCACTAATTGGGTGCTTATTCAAAATGTGATATTCATTCTCTAAGAGATAACTATGCTCTATCTCCTTTACAGAAATATCCTTGATGTCCAACAAAAGCTATTAATCATGGATAGCAACTATTGAGGGCCTATTCCTAATAGGCTGTTTAGTTTTATGTGTTAGCTCATTTAACTCAGTTATTTAGCAAATTTACACACACACACACACACACACACACACATATATATATATATATATAATTTTTCTAGGCAGCAAAGAAACAGTAGTGACAAAAAAATCTCTGCCCTCATAGAGTTTTTGAGGAGGGGGCAGAAAATAAACAAATACAATATTGCAGAGAATGGTAAGAACTATAGAGAAAAATAACCCAGTGAAGACACATAAAGAGTGTGTGTGGTAGGTCGGGGGTGGCTGAAGTAGAAAGTAGGGTAGTCAACATATGGCTCACAGAGATGATGACATTTAAAGAAGATCTGATAATGGTAAAGGGGAGAGCCATGTGGATATCTGGGGAAGAAGACTTCTAGCCTAAGTGAACAGTGAAGGCAAAGTTTCTGCAGCAGGAGGAAGTCTGGTGCATGGATGACCTGCAAGGAGGCCTGTGTGGCTAAAATGCAATGACCATGGGAAAGCACAGAAGATGAACGCTGAGAAGTAAAAGGGAATGAGAGGCTATGTCAAGGTTGTTTCCCACTTTGATGGGCATTTGAATCACCTGAGGCTCTTGGTAAAATGCAAATTGTGATTCAGTAGCCCTGGGGATGGTGCTGAGATTCAGCTGATGTTGCTGATCTGCAGACCATCCTTTGAATCATAAAGTTAGGACAATTACAAGTATTTAGCTTGTCCTCTGAATGAGATGAGAAGTTGTTAGAAAGTTTTGAGTACAGTGACATGATCTTACTTATATTTTTAAAGGATGGCACTTACTGCTGCTTGGAGAATTGACTCTGGTGGGCAAGCCTGGAAGCAGGGAGACTATTTAGGAGACTAACGTAAAATTTCTTACATCAAAGTCAAGAGTGCATCAGTGAGAGTTTGAATACTGGTCAGAAATAAAGTCCCTAATATAAAAGCATTTATAATATTAGTCCCAGATTTAATTAATTACATCTTTGTCTCTTCTCCAACAGAGTATAAATAGGTACAGACCACATCCATACTTCTCATTTTACAACTAAGAAAATTAAAACCTAAACATTATTTTTTTTAGAGAATCACAGATAGTAATTAGTAACAAAAGTGGACTTAGATAAAGTCAAAATAGTTATGATGCTTGCAACAGTAACCTGTTGACAGAAGGAACTGAGTTAAAATAATTACAATTTTTCAAAATACTCTATGATCACCATCCATTCTAACAGTCAACGGTTTCTCTGTAATTATTAACAAAATAAAATTATATTTACCATGATTTCAATGCTAAATGGTGCATATGTGGTTAAGAATTGAAAACAGTCAACTTCATTAAGTGATTCTTAACCTACTATGGTCAGGGAACCATTTGATAAAATTTTAATAACTGGAACCCTCTTCTCTTAAGCATTCACATAAAAACATACATACAAAAATGTTCTTACTTTTTCAGTGGGGTTCATAAACCCACTGAGGTGTAGATTGCACAAAACAGATTTAAGCTAATTTATTTATCAACGTGAATATTTTAATAATACATCTTTTCTTTACCATGCTGAATAAACAGTTCTTTACTATTAATTTGCCAGTGTCTATTCCTATGATTACTAGCCTTTGGCCAACAGTGCCTGAATAAAATGAGAATCAAGATGATGCTGGGATGTTTTCTTACCAGATACCTCTTCCCCAAGGGGTACCAAGAGTGTGGAGAACATGAGGCATGAAAGATAATTTGAGTCCAAGAGTAGAGCTGGGGAAATTGCTGATTAGCATTATCACAGGCTGCCCATTAAGCAATGGTTTTTTATCCCAGCTGCTATCATAACCTTATAAATGAGGGAAAGAGCAGAATTAGAAGTAAGTTAGTGCTATACTAGTAAGCAGTAGAGAAAAAGCAGAATAACATCAGGATAAATGGTACAAAATCCATGTGTCATTTTCCATTCTCCAGAATCAGCTTTGTAATTGTTCTACTAAATTTACAACTCTAAATAAAGTATGCTGATGCTAATACATTGTTCAATTATGGCTCTTTCTCTGACTCAGAGAAAAATCATGATTTTATCAAGTTGGATACTTTTTCACCTAGTGGAGAGGTGATTTATAGTCATTAGTTTACTTTAAGATGAACTTCTATGAGTACTTTGTCTTTTTATTGAGAGCTCTGTGGCCCAGGCTGGAGTGCAGTGGCATGATCTTGGCTCACTGCAACTTCTGCCTCTCGGGTTCAAGCAATTCTCTGCCTCAGCATCCTGACACATCAGGCACCTGCCACCACGCTCTGCTAATTTTTACATTTTTAGTAGAGACAGGGTTTCACCAGCTTGGCCAGACTGGCGTCGAACTCCTGATCTCATGATCCACCAGCCTTGGCTTCCCAAAGTGCTGGGATTACTTACTTTTATTTTCTTTCATTAATTAACTGGCCCAGGTATAATGTAACACAAGGGTATCCAAATTTTGGCTTCCCTGGGCCACACTGGAAAAAGAATTGTCTTGGGCCACACATAAACTATACTAACAATAGTTGATGAGCTAAAAATATTGCAAAAAAATTTCATAATTTTTTAAAAAGTTTATGAATTTGTGTTGGGCTGCATTCAAAGCCATCTTGGGCTGCATGCAGCCCACAGACCATGGGTAGGACAAGCTTGGCATAATCTATGAGCAGAATCTTCCGCCTATCTCTTCAGCAAAATCTGCTGTTAAATGCTAGTTTGGTTTAGTGAATCAGATTCAGAGACAGCTGCAAGCTCAGCCAGGCACCCTAATGATTCGTGTAGCATACACATAATATTTTTAGTATGATGTTAATGAGTCTATCATGAAGAAAGCATTCTTCTTATACAGGTACAAATATGAGAGGTATTCTCCTTCCTCCAATTCTACTCTCAGCATCTCTCCGTGTCTCCTAGAGTCAAGCAGTCAATTACCAGTCTCAGTTATGGAAAAATCAAAATCCAAAATAAGTAACGGTAAGATTTTTTTGACTTGACTTTTAAGCAAGCTTTAAAAAAAATAAAAGACTTTCATTTGCTTTAGGGTGGACAAAAATGTCTATGATTTTTGCTCCCAAAAGCTTTACTACTTAAATTGAGATATCGTAGTGCCATAAAAATTCCTAGATTACGAAGCAGTAAATGATGAAATCCTTAGAAAATATACCAGATGATCAAATCTTATGGAAAAAAAGAGCATTAATTAATAGTGCCTGGGAAAATATTCAATGCTTCTAAATAAGTGGGTCTTGAAAGCAGGGTGAAACTAGTTTAGCACATACAAATCTCAATCCATTGCTCAGATATGAAAGAATTTTTCCCACAAGTCAATTTAATTTCTATGTTCAGCTACTTTTCATTAGAATGGCAAAAATGTAATCTCAATTTGTCCCTAACCTCCCTTTTTGTCCCTAGGAGTTGTTTACATTCTAGGGAGCTTATATAAGAGTAAAATGGGCAGCTGTGGTGGGAGCTCTTGATGTTCTCATTTCCCTGACAGCTTAGATATCTAAAACCCCTGTGGTCACAATGTTTGGTCATACTTGTCACCATGCGGCTATCTTATGTCCATGTTCATATTTTTCTTTCACAGCAGCTCTCTCTAGTACAGAAGTGGCCATCTTAGACACATGGAAATAATTCTATTTTTCACCCAAGCTAGGATGCGGATTTTGTCAAAGTGTCTGGTGTTCTAGATGGCTGATGCATACAGCACAGCACAGCAATGCTTTGTCTGAGATACCCTTGGGAACATGGGAATACTCTTTTCTATATCACTGTAGACATTGGCAGTCCTGTGAATCAAAGGCAGGAATGCTGAACTAGACTGAAGTAGAGTCTTGCCTCCTGCCTGGGCTTCACCTGGCAAAGGTAACAGATTTTCCTAACTCAGAGTAGACACGAATTTATCCACAGGCATTTACGGTGTCTCTAGGACTAGTACAGGCAGGGAGAGCAAATCCGCTCTTCTCCCTTCTGCTTCCCTTCAGCATCAATATGCTCCACACTCCTTCCCTGCCACCTCCCAACTTCACCCCCTACTCCTAACCTGAAGAATCACATTGTATACAGGCAGAATGGAAGCCTTTTAAAAATTAATATATACCTGCTTTTCATCCAAATCTCTTATCTATTCCACAAGACCTTTACACTCCCCTAATATTCTCATTAGTACTTTCTGTTGAGATGTCTTTTTTTCTGGGCAATGAACACTGGATGTTTGAATGAAGGGAGGGGCCAAAGGATTAAAAACATATGGAAACGTGAGAGGGGAAGGAAGGTGAGAGCACAGAAATGTAAAAAGTTTACCCTCTCCTGCTGTATCAAAGAAAGAACATACTCTAGACAAAGAGGAGAACATGAAAGGAGGTAATAGATGTGTTCAGGAGGATGCGTTCAGATCACAGGGCAAGAACAGCAGTCTTGTTTATGTAAAAATATAATGGATAATAAATATGATTTATGTTCACATAAGGAGGCAGAGAGCTGACTGAAGGGCCTGCAGTTTCATCTGTATACAATATACAGTCAGGGAAGATGTTTCGTTTTGCAAGAGACATGATATAAAGACAGTACAACAAGTTAGAAAATATTTAATCCAATAATGTTAAAAGGTGAAAGGTAAAACACAGGGCTTAGAGTCAGCAATTAAAATGTTTTTAATAAAGGGACAAGTTAGCAGACAGATACAGAGAACCACTCACAACTCAATTATTTTCTTTCCTTCAAGTGAGGGCCTCTGCCCTTAAAGTTTGTTTTCTTAGACATAGTGGACACAAGACTCACCCTTAAGCTAATGATAAGGATCTTCTCAAAAGTGCTCCACATACAATCATCATCTCCCCTACAACACTCTAGAGCAGAGCTGTCCACAGAACTTTGTGTGATGATGAGAAATGTCTTATATCTTTGCTGTCCAATACAGTAGCCTTTAGTTGCATGTGACTATTGGGTATTTGAAATATAGCTAGTGTGACAGAAAAACTGAATTTTAATTTTATTTAATTTCAATTTTAATAGCCACATGTGGCTATGGTCACTGCGTTAAAAAGCACCGTCCTAAGGTGTCTACACTCCTCTACTACAAGACTCTCCTACCAACAAGCTTCTGAGAATTACACAATTGCTAGGGCTAGAATGTACATTAGAGTTAATTTTTAGAAAAGGAATTCACATTATATTTTTGGAAGCAGAACAGAAATTCAGAGAAGACAAGCGAACATTCCATGGTCACTTGAACTTTTCTAAAAGAGGCAGAGTCAGATAGAATCCAAATGAGTGCAAAGTAGTCTTTACTGTTATGCAGTTTGATTCACTTGCTCAAAGGTGTTCACCTTGATTCTTCACATAATCTATTTTTCACAATCAAAAATTACCTTAAGAGTTATTAAAAAGTGAAAATAACTCCCACCTCATAGGCAAATTCAATTAAAAAATGCCTGCAAACCACTTAGTTCAGCACATGGCAGAGAAAGAACATTCAGCAGCAATGATTATTGGAGGTTAACGTTATCAATTTTATTCAAGCACCTAAACCTTGAAAGCTATATTTCATTTATGACATGAGGGCAATTATCCTACTGCACATGATCATATTAAGACACAAATTTCACAAAAGCATTTAAAAATTGTTATCCTTGAATTTTACTCTAAAAATGCTGTCAAAAGGTATCTTTTTGTTGGAATAACTATACTGCTAAAGTAAAGAGATTTATAATTTTTATGTAAATTTGTTTCCAGAGTCCTGAAAAATGGTTCTTCACTAACAAACAAATATAGATATAGGTAATACTGCCCAATGTTGGAATATCAACTGTATAAAAATTTGAACTTAAGGTAAAACTAGGTCAACAATAAGATTACTTGTGATTTCTGCTGAAAAATAGAACTAAAATTTAAGGTGAGAAAGACTTTGTTCAAAATTTTCTGTTTTGCCACAGATAGATATTCAATGTCATTGCAGTGTGGGAACTCAAATAGCTCAGGGCAGGAATGAAATAAAAAGAAGAGAGAAAATAAAAAGTGAAGGCACCAGGAACAAGAAGCAATAGAGTTTCTTGGTGAAGTCTCTCAGGGATTTACTCTGCCTAAAAGATTGAAGATATAAAACGTTTTTCAAACTTGACCAAACTCCCATTAAATTATGACTATTGCACAAACTTCTGCATTCTAGTTCTGTTTAAGATACATTGTACAAATACAGAATAAATACTTTCATAGTGATCTATTTTCAATCTTCGTTTACCTTTCTTTCAAGAATGTGAAGTTGACACTAGCTCTTCCATGTGGATTTATGTTTTCCTGGGAAATCTTCTTCGTGGAATAGGAGAAACTCCCATTCAGCCTCTGGGCATTGCCTACCTGGATGATTTTGCCAGTGAAGACAATGCAGCTTTCTATATTGGTAATATTGGAATATTGCTTCACTCATCTTTTTGGGAAGCAGGGTGTCTAGTTTTCTGAATTCTATTCTATGTTAAATTAAATGTGGAAGCTTTTTATACTTCATATCCATCTCCTCTATTTAGCTCACACACTTCTGAAGAGCACACTTAAGATTTGGTTGACGAAGACACCACAGTTAGAGGGATCTATTGCATTAGAAAAGAAACATCGGGTTAAAAGAAAATAACGGCTGTGACGTGTGACCTTGTAAAAGTATCTTCACAGGCTTCAGAATTCACAGGTTCTTTTTAGTGGGTTAACTATACTGCTAAAGCATTTAGCCATTTTAGTTTATTTCAAAGTTTGTTTCTTGAGCTCTAGAAACTGCTTTCCATTTTATAAGCCCTGATTCATTAAAGCTGTGAGGGATAGGCAACAAAAAGTCTTGAGATCTCAAAAGCAGGTAAAAATGGTTAAAGAAAAGTATAAAAAAATAGAAGTAAGGCCTGAGGCTGCCTCATCTCTGGAACACATTCTAGGAAGCAGACCAGCAGCTAAAAATCTTAAAATCCAAAATTGTACAGCAAAGGCAAACTCCTAAGGTAAGATGCATCTAAACAGCATTTATTGGTTTCCTCTCATGTCCTGATATTAAGCTAGTAACACATGTCAGTCTCTCCTTTTTTAATTGTCATTTTACCCTTTCCTGTGGTGCTGACACACATCAGTCACCATTTCTTGAAATTCTGATCTTTTAAAGCTCTCACCTTCAGGGACAGAGAGGCAAGATTTAAATTCATTGAGGGGTGCTAGAGCTAGGTTCACTGTATAATCTTGCCTTGGCTATGCTCTGCAAGACTCCAAAGGGTGCTGGTTACACCCAAACAGGCTATAGGTAAGATCACAGCTCTTACTCCAACAGAAAACTCCAGTATAAATCAGGAACTGCAACTACCACAAATATTTCATCAGCTGCACTAGGCAATAACTCTGGAGACTGGAGGAAAGGTCACAGCCAGGAGAAGCATACAGGTGCGTAGGTGTCCCCTGCTTCTTTAGGAGCTCAGAGCTTGTTCTCTTTTCCCTCTGTTCCAAAAAGTATCTGGTAACTGCTGTTTATTCTTCCAATTAACTTAATCTCCCATGAATACGTGTGTTTTAAGCCTTGTGGTGAAATGAAAGACAGATTGGAGATATTTGGAAGGAAGAACTACCTTTCTGGTTACTAGAAATGGTATCCTTTAGGCCATCTGTTCCACCTTCCTGTGAAGGTTGACCTGAATGGTCAAGAGGGTCCCAGAGAGCACTTTTCCTGCTCCAAAACCTAGCACCTTTGCCAACTGCATCTGGGGATCTGCATAGGTCCTGCTCTCGCTAGTGATCCCACAGAACCTCGGAATGAATGGATGCACTTTTTTACTAAGGTGGAAGAAATCCATATGAATGTCAAGACAAGTCTTATGCTTAACTGACTGTAAAACATTTTTGACAAACTATCAAAATTAATAGAATTCCAATTTTTGTCAATGGGCAATCTAATCCTAGGAAATACGGTTTGCTCCATTTTAGAAAATTAACTTCCTCAGAGTATTAATGTTATTTTCTTACCAAGACATAATTAATGCCTTAAATGTGTTCCTTCTTCTCCCAAAGCAGTGAAGGACTTATTTCCTGATTCAATGTGGTTTTAAAATTAACTAAACAAACATATACAAATGAGTTAAAACATTTTGGGCTGCTAACTGGATCTCACATTTCTTGTTTAAAATTTTACTAATTCATCAAAGTAAAGAAATGACAGCTTTTTTCCCCTTTTCTTTCCTTGGTGCAGGGTGTGTGCAGACGGTTGCAATTATAGGACCAATCTTTGGTTTCCTGTTAGGCTCATTATGTGCCAAACTATATGTTGACATTGGCTTTGTAAACCTAGGTAAGGGAGTTTATTTTTTTTATTTATTCATTTATTTTAGTTACTGTAACATTTTTAATGAGAACAGTGTGGAAATTATCAAATTGCCTTTTTATAAAATGACAGAGTAGTAATCTTTCATAAAATGAAAATTTTAATCTAATCATACATATTAATAAGTGGAATATGAAAAACCTTGATGAATAGAACTGGATGACCAATGGTTTGTTACTAAGATGTATCCCTTTTCACTACAATTTGTCAGTTTAAATGCATTCCAGCATAGTTAAGCCTGAAAACTGTAGCTACTTGTTGGTTCTTGTTGGCTTCAGGTGTGTCAACATTTATTACAGTTACATCAATTGATAATGTATTCGGGGACTTGACAGAAAGACCAAGGATTAAAACGTCTACTGGCATCCAAACAGCCCTTCCTTTTTGTTACTCTACAAGTCATTTTTAGGTGTAAGTATATTATAGCATGTTATCGAGCAAGATTGGCTTTCCTTCTGGGAAATTGCTTGTATAGGAAATAAATGGCAGAGAGGACACTGATCTTTTCATAGCTATTAATTTGTTTCTATCTCTGTGAGACACACCTTCTAGAAATAGATGGCATTTGGCGGTACTTTTTTTTTTAAAGAATTCCAAGAGATCAGTTACAAACTAAAGTTTCACTTAAAAAACAAACGTGGAATTGCATTTTGAAGTCCGCCTGTTAAAACAGAAAGCAAAATTCTTGCATTTAAATCAAATAAACTACAAGGCAAGCTTCAAAAATGTTATTTATTCATTCATTAGTTCCTGTCCAATTATTTTGCATTTACTTTATGCCAGGTGCCATTCTACAGCTCTGAACAAATCAGTTGAGTTCCTTGACTTCATGATGTTTAAGACAAGAAAATATAGATGTGATGAGCAGTACAGAGGAAAATTGTTAAGGGGAAGCAATTAACATGCAGTGATAAACTAGAAAAGCATTTTACCCAGTATAATGCAGTGGCAGTTCAGCCTACTTGTCAAGGGACATGTGTTTATTTTGTTCTCACAGAGTGTTATGGTAGAATATAATAAATGTTTATAAGTTCTTACACAAGAAGAAAACAACACCCACTTGGTTTAATTCAAAAAACTGTCAATATTTACTTTTTAGTCAAATGAGAAATTATGTCAAAAACAAAGTTTTTATGATGAATAAGATACTAAAATTTTGCTTTACAAATCTTGCTTCGTATCTAGAATAACTCTGAAATACTATTAACCACTGTTTAATAAAAAATATTCTGATTTGAATGAGTCTCAAATTTACTATCATAATGAGAGTTTTCCACGAGGTTTGGACTGGAGGGTGCAGGGCATAACTCTTCAGGTAAAATCTCACACAGACATTTAATATGTAAATCAAATGAAAGTGGTGCTGATATAGAGGAGCTGCCACATGAGGTTTTGACCCTTAAAAATTCTCCCTCATGTGTTGTCTTCCTCCTACCAGGGTCTCTCTGCAGAACCTCAGAGCACAATTTAAAAATCATGAATCCTCTTCCAGAATGTAGACTCTGTATTTTTAATCTAATGTTCAAAATAAATTATCTTGCTCCAAAAAGTACTCTCTTTCCTTCAATAACAAAGATAATACAGACCTAGATTGTTTTATTGTGCTCTACTTTATTGTACTTTGCAGATATTACATATTTTTTAAATTTAAGGTTTGTGGCAACCCTGTGTTGGGCAAGTCTATAGGCACCATTTTTTCCAACAGCATGCGTTCACTTTGTGTCTTCATGTCACATTTTACTAATTCTCCTAATATCGCAAGTTTTTTAAAATTATTATTGTTATACCCATTATGGAGATCTGGGATGTGTGGTATTTGATGTTGCTATTGTAATTGTTTTGCGGCACCACAATTGTGCCCATATAAGATGGCAAATTGAATTAATAAACGTTGTATGTATTCTGACTGCTCCACTGACTGGCCATTCCCGTCTCTCTTTTCGGACTTTCCTATTCCTGAGACACAATAATATTGAAATTAGGCCAATTAGTAACTCTACAATGGCCTCTAGGTGTTCAAGTGAAAGGAAGAGTCACACATCTCTCACTTTAAATCAAAAGCTAGAAAAGATTAGGCTTAGTGAGGAAAGCATGTTGAAAGGCAAGACAAGTGAAAATCGAGGCCTCTCGCACCAGTTGCCCACTTTTTGAATGTAAAAGAGAAATTCTGGCAAGAAATTATAAAAGTGCTAATCTAGTAAGCACAAGAAAGATAATAAAGTGAAATAGCCTTATTGAAATAAAGTTTTAGTAGTCAGGAGAGAAGATTAAAGCAGCCACAATATTCACATAAGCCAAAACCTAATTCAGAGCAAGGCCCTGACCCTTGAGAGAGATGAGGAAACTGCAGAAGACAAGTTTGAAGCTGGCAGAAATAGGTTCGTAAGGTTTTAGGGAAGTAGCTGTCCCTGTAACACAAAAGTGCAAGGTGAAGCAGCAAGTGCTGGTGGAGAAGCTGCAGCAAGTTATCCAGAATGTTTAACTAGGATCATTAATAAAAGTGGCTATGCTAAACCACAAATTTTCCTAGTAGATGAAACAGCCTTCTATTGGAAGAAGATGCCATCTAGGACTTTCACAACCATGGAGGAGAAGTCAATCCTGACTGTAAAGCTTCAAAGGACAGGCTGATTCTCTTGTTAGGGCCTAAGGCAGTTGGTGACTTTAAGTTGAAGCCAATGCTCATTTAACATTCTGAAATTCCTACAAATAGACTCTTCCTGTGCTCTATAAATAGCACAATAAAGATGTGCTGAATGACAGCACATCTTTTTGTAGCATGGTTTACTAAATATTTGAAGCCCAATGTTGAGAACTAATGCTCAGAAGAAAAAGATTCCTTTCAAAATATTACTGCTCATTGGCAATGCACCTAATCACTCAAGAGCTTTGATGGAGATGTACAAAGAGGTAAGTATGTTCATGCCTGCTAACATACCATCCATGTTATACCCCATGAATCAAGGAGTGATTTTGACTTTCAAGTCTTATTATTTAAGAAACATATTTCATAAAGCTAGAGCTACAATCAATAATGATTTCTAATGAATCTAGACAAAGTAAATTTAAAACTTTCTGGAAAGGACTGACCATTTTAGATGCCATTAAGAGCATTTGTAATTCACGGGAGGAGGTCAAAATCCACATTAGCAAGAGTATGAAAGAAGTTTATTTCAACCCTCCTGGATGACTTTGAGGTGTTTAACACTTCCGTGGAGAAAGTAAGTGCATATATGGTAGAAATAGCAAGACAACTATAATTAGAAATGAGGCTTGAGAATGTGACTGAATTGCTGCACATCTCATGATAAAGCTTGAACGGATGAGTTGCTTCTTGTGGATGAGCAAAGTGAATGAATGGTTTCTTGAGATGGAATCTACTCCTGATGAAGATGCTGTGAACATTACTAAAATGACAACAAAAGATTTAGTAAATTACATAAACTTAGTTGATAAAGCAGTGGCAGGGTTTCAGAGGATTGATTCCAATTTTGAAAGTTTTACTGTGGGTAAAATGCTATCAAATAGCATTGCATACTACAGAGAAAACTTTCATGAAGGAAAGAGTTGATCTATGTGGCAGACTTCATCATGTTTTCTTTAGTTCATATATTGCCGCAGTCATCTCAGCCTCCAACAACCACCGCCCTGATCAGTAAGCAGCCGTCAGCATTGATATGGGATCCTACACCAGCAAAAAGATCGCTATTCACTGAAGGCTCAGGTGATCATTAGCATTTTTTAGCAACAACATTTTTAAATTTAAGGTATTTACATTTTTCAGACATAATGCTATTACATACTTAATAGACTACAGTGTAGTTAAACATAACTTTTGTGTGCCCTGGGTAACAAAAAAATTCATGGGACTCTCTTTCTTGTGAAATTCACTTCATTGTGGTGGTCTGGAGCTGAACCTGCAAAATCTCCAAGGTATGCCTGTGATAATATCCAGCTCAAAAAAAAAAAAAAACAGATGAATTACTAGGTATTTTTGTTATGTTATAGAGATATTGCAAGAATATATTTTTAAGTAGATTATTTTAACATATTAGCTTTGCTGTTTGTATTACTTAGCCATCACCTCTGTCTTTCAGATCACGTAACCATTTCACCAAAAGATCCCCAATGGGTAGGAGCCTGGTGGCTTGGCTATCTAATAGCCGGAATCTTAAGTCTTCTTGCAGCAGTGCCTTTCTGGTATTTGCCAAAGAGTTTACCAGGACCCCGAAGTAGAGAGGATTCTAATTCTTCTGAGAAATCCAAGTTTATTATAGATGATCACACAGACTACCAAACACCCCAGGGAGAAAATGGAAAAATAATGGAAATGGCAAGAGGTAAGTCAAATTCTTGATTTTGAAGCATTTTTATTTTTCCTGTTGGGACATTAGGAGACTTATAAATTATATCCCTTCATGTATTAAAAAAAATTGAGAAACCATATCAGAAGCAAAAATGGAAATTGATGTCAGCTTTATTACTGAACAACTGATTGCAGCACACTACCAAAGGCTTGACAGCCTTTCCTGCTGAAGTCTCCATCCTTTCACACCCTGTCAGCTTAGATCCTCCAGTTGTCTCTACCCAGGATTGCTGCTTCATGTACTCTGTGTATACAGAAAATAAAAGGCTTCATTTTCAGGGCTGGTGGCCTTTCAACAGATAAGATCTATTCATTTGAGGGATGTGTATCAATGCATGTCTCTCACCAATGATCGAAGGAGTAAGTGTTCTGTAGGCGAAAAGTCAGTGTTCTAATGAATCCCCTTTGTGGAAATGAACAGCCACTCATTATATTGGTCCCCCTCTTTTAGTCCCCTCAAGATATATTTACATTTATAGAAATTCTTTACATGTCTAATTGGTAGGCTACATAATAGAAAAAAGGGAGAAGACCAACGCTCATTTCTAACACTAATGTTCATATGTTAAACGGAGATAACTCTCATATTTCTTTACCTTTGACCACAAGTTAAGTTTGAGGAATAGAGATAAGAAAAGTGAAGGTCTTTATCTCCTGCCTGTGGCTCCGAGACAGTGGGTGAGGGAGTATTCGCATCCTTTTTTGTCTTTTGCCCATATCAGCTAGAGGAATCTATTACTGTCCAACTTTTACCTTTAATATAATGTATACAGCATGTCTGCAGAAATGGGTGCCTATGCCTGGATTTGAAGGTGGCCAAATCGCAGGCTTGATGCATGCCAGTGGCTTACTAAACATAGCATATGTGTACGCCACACTGTGACTACCCCCAAACTCCATGACAATGGGCCCCAGCCCTGTAAGTCCTGCTGACATGGCTGCTGCTTCTGCCATGCATGACACCCACTTTAATTACTCTATGTTGTTTTTGTTTTGTAGATTTTCTTCCATCACTGAAGAATCTCTTTGGAAATCCAGTGTACTTCCTATATTTATGTACAAGCACTGTTCAGTTCAATTCTCTGTTTGGCATGGTGACGTACAAACCAAAGTACATTGAGCAGCAGTATGGGCAGTCATCCTCCAAAGCCAACTTCGTGATCGGTATGCTCATCTGCCTTTCCTGCTTTCTCAGAGGGGCTCTCTTAGATGTATCTGGTTAACCCAGGAATCTTAGAGAAGATTGTTCCAACATTTAGGTAATTTATGACATTTTAGATTAACTCAAAAAGTAGCAAGAATTTTGTACTAAGAATTATTCACATCTGTGGGTAAGTAACCCAGAGAGCAAGTAGTTCTCGAAGTGGTATCATAGAGCTCAAACATGTATTTTATGAGGAGTTAGTTAATACTGGGTATGTGTCTTCTTAGTGCAGCCAAAACCTCAAAACAGGGCCATTTTACATGAACAGTTTCTAAGATTATATAAAATGGACAACGAGGCAGGTTAAAAGATATTATACAAAACAAAACTTGTATTTTTGCAGAGTCAAAAAAACTTTTATGACTCCTGGCAACTGGGTTAGTTCAAAGGGTTGTGTTTCTAGCACAGCAACACAGTCAATAATAAGAAATAAAAGTATGAAGAAATAAAAGAAGATAAACCAGATCCTACAAATACATGAACACCACCCTGGAAGTAATTAAATATTTTTAAAATCTAGATTTGTTTCTTTAGTCCATGAAGATGTCATTTAATGTTACTGTTTCAAGGCATTAAATATTTTGTTTCTTGGGGCATATTCCTTGATGATGAGAGACTCCAGTGGTATAAAATCATTTCCTTTTGGTACTGTCAAAATCACTCTATATTTCAACCTCTGAAAGAGACCTGGAGGGAGAAAAAACCAGCCAAATGTATTTTAAGAGATATAAGTTTTCTATGATAATCTTGAGTAATGGGCACATAGCAGATGCTAATGTAATTGACTCTTAGTTCAAAATATTTTTCTCCAAAATTCTTGATGTTAAGGTTACATCACTGAACATTTTTACTTTTAACATCAATTGGTTCAAATTAATTTTATTACTTATTGGCTGACCTAAAGAAATATTTTGTGCCTTTTTTTCCCAACACCACATGTATGTTAATCAATGCTTTATATTGATTTTAAGATGAAAAGATGAGGATCTAAAGTTTAAGACAGACTTTTTTTTAAATTTTTATGTGTATATTGAGACATAACTTATCCACAGTTAAGTCTACAGACCTTAAACAGTTCAGATGGATACATTTGTGTGTGTGTGTGTCATATCCAGCATTCAGAACATACAGTATGTTTTAGTTCCCCAGAAAGCTCGCTTAAATCTCCTGTCAATATTTTTCTCCAAAGCGAATAACTGTCCTAAACTATAGAATCATAGACCAGTCTTGCCTGTTTTTGAACTTCATACACATTAAATAATATATTATATACTCTTTTGTATCTAGCTTATTTCAACTGAAGTGAAATCTATGAGATTATTTCATGTTGTGAAATATTCTTTTTCATGCTATGTAATATCCTATTACATAAATAGGATATTATTTACATAGTATATTCTTTTTCATGCTATGTAATTTCCTATTACATAAATATATCACAACTTATTTATTCATTTTATTGTTGATGGACATTTGTGTTGTTTTCTGCTTTTAACTAATATAGTTATTTATAATATTATATAAATACATAAAACATTATAAATAATATACAATTTTCTATATTATGAAAATAATTATAAACATATTTATAATAGTATTTTACTATTAAATTGTAATATATAATAGGTATAATATACTGTACTATAATTATAAATATATATTTTAAAATATATATTAATATGAATATGATACATTGTATATATTATCTATTTTAATATATGGTAAATTATACATATATGTAAATTGTACATTGTATATATTATATAATATACAATAAATTATATATTACATAAATCGCATATTGTATATATTACATATAATACATAATAAATTATATAAAATAAATATATGTGACATGATATATAAATATAATATATAAAACATTTATTATAATTATTTATAATAGTATCATAAATATTTAATTAATTATTTAATATTTTAAGTAATTATATTTAAAGGCAGTAAACACAAATAAGAATATTATGTATTTTAATATATAACATATATTGTTTATAATATAGCATATTACACATAATATATGCTATATTAAAATTTATATTATATAGTATGTATGATATAATATACATAGTAATACTATAATAATATAGTAATAATTTATGGTATTATATAGTATATGATATATACTATATAATAATGCTATTATAAATAATATAATTTTTTATGATAGTTTAAAGCAGAAAACAACATTCCACATGTACATTGGTGGGACACTTTGCTCATTTTTCATGGCTATACTCTGGAGTGCAATTGCTAAGTCACAGGGAGAATATGTGTTTAAGTAGAGTAGTTATTGCCAAAACACAAGGAAGTTGTGCAAATTCACACTATTAGAAATATAAGAACATTCCAGTTGCCTCACATTCTTGTCAACACTTGGACTTGTCAATTCTTTTCATTGTAACCATTCTTATGGGGTGTAGTTGTGGTATTTCATGGTGGTTTAATTTGCATTTACCTAAAACTCAGTTTTTCAGTTTCTGACACGTCATGGTCTACAGATAATTTAAATACTTTTGTGAGAGATGAGTTATAGTATCTAACAATTTCACAGCATTATAGCTAGGATTGTTCCTGAGTTCATCTTGGTTTCACATTAGTAAGTATGGGGTGCAGACGACTAAGGTAAGTGGGCAAATTATTCAATTTCCCCTCACCCTTACTTTGATTATTTGTACAACGGTGAAAATAAATATATCACTAGGTTGAAATAAAGATGAAAGAATACAGATAAAATGCATAGTAAATGCATATATCGTTAGTCAATAAATATTATTTTCTCTCTTCCTCTATTCAACCTTTCTCTTTTTTTCTTCATTTTTTTTTTTAACTTGTGTTGTGGGATAATGATCTTCCTGCAATAAAATATGAGACAGACACAAAGAAGGCATATTTCCTTTCTGCTCTGAGAGAAGGCATTTGATATGCCATGGAGGGGAGAATAAACAGAAATTTCCCAACATTTTCAAGGGCCAACAGTTATGACAACTTAGTCTTGCTGTACGTGTTTTTAAATGTTAGCCACATTCTTTCTAGAGTTTAGAGATAGCATTTTTCTCATGTTAATTACTTTAACTTTGTGGAAAAATATTAAAGGAAAATAAATGACAATAAAATTTAAATTCAAGAACTAGGAAGCATACTGTGAAATTATTTTGCTTTTTAAAGTTTGTAGAATTTTAAAGAGAATTTTAATGAAATGTTTGGACAGCTAGATTTTTATTTCTTTTGTCTCATTTATTTATTTTTATTTTTCATCTTTAATTTTGTAATAGCGGGTATGTGTGCAGGGCAGGTTTGTTACAAAGGTATATTGCATAATGCTGAGGTTTGGAGTATGACTGAATCCATCACCCAGATAGTGAGCATAGCACCCAATGGATAACTTTCTAATCTTTCTCCTCTTCTTCCTTACCCTCTCTAGTAGTTCCCAGTGTCTATTATTCCCAACTTTATGTCCACCTGTACCCAATATTTAGCTTCCACTGATATGTGAGAACACGCAGTATTTGGTTTTCTGAGTTAGTTCACTTAGGGTCATGGCCTCCAGCTCCGTCTGCATTTGTGAAAAAGGCATGATTTCATTCTTTCTATGGCTGCATAATATTCCATGGTATATATGTCCACATTTACTTTATCCAATACACAGTTGATGGGTGCCTGATTCCATGTTTTTGCTATCATGAATAGTACTGTGATGAACATATGGGTGTATGTGCCTTTTTTTTTTGGAGAAAGAGTCGCCCTCTTTCACCCAGGCTGCAGTGCAGTAGCACAATCTCGGCTGTGACCTCTGCCTCCTGGGTTCAAGCAATTCTCCACCCAGCCTCCCAAGTAGTTAGAATTACAGGCGTCTGCCACCATTCCCAGCTAATTTTTTGTATTTTAGGAGAGACATGGTTTCACTGCATTGCCCAAGCTGGTCTCGAACTCCTGACCTCATGATCCACCTTCCTCGGCCTCCCAAAGTGCCTGGATTACAGGTGTGAGCCACTGCGCCTGGCCGCATGTGTCCTTTTGATAGAATGATTTATTTTCCTTTGGGTATATACCCACTGATGGGATTGCTAGGTCAAATGGTAGTTTAACTCTTAGTTCTTTGAGAAATATCCAAATTGCTCTCCACAATAGCTGGACTGATTTACATTCCCACCAACAGTGTATAAGCATCCCCTTTTCTTTGCAGCCTCACCAACCTGTTATTTTTTACCTTTTTAACAAAAGCCATTGACTGGTGTGAGATGGTTTCTCATTGCGGGTTTTTTTTTTTTTTTTTTGAGACGAAGTTTTGCTGTTGTCCAGGCTGGAGTGCAGTGGCGTGATCCTGGCTCATGGCAACCTCCGCCTCCCGAGTTCAAGCAATTCTCCTTCCTCAGCCTCCTGAGTAGCTGGGATTACAGGTGCCAGCCACCATGCCTAGCTAATTTTTGTATTTTTAGTAGAGATGGGGTTTCACCATGTTGGCCAGACTGGTCTTAGGCTCCTTACCTCATGGTTCACCTGCCTTGGCCTCCCAAATTGCTGGGATTACAGGTGTGAGCCACCGCCCCCAGCCTCACTGTGGTTTTTAATTGCATTTCTGTGATTGTTTATGAAGAGAATTTCTTCATATCTTTGTTGACTGCTTACGTGTTTTGTGAAGTGTCTGTATATGTCCACTGTTCACTTTTTAATGGGGTTATAAGTTATTTCCTTGTTGTTTTGTTTAAGTTCTTTATAGAGTCTGGATATTAGACCTTCATCAAATGCATAGTTTGTGAATATTTTCTCCCATTCTGCAGAATTTCTCTTTACTTCTTTGTTGGTGTCTCTTGCTGTGCAGAAGCTCTTTAGTTTAATTAGGTCCCATTTATCAATTTTTGTTTTTGTTGCAGTTGCTTTGAGTACATAGACATAAATTCTTTGCCAAGTCTCATATTGATAGGGGTATTTCCTAGGCTTTCTTCAGGATTTATATAGTTTAAATCCATAAGTCTTTAATCCATGTTAATTTTTGTATATGATAATAACAAGGGGTCCAGTTTCATTCTTCTGTATATGACTAGCTAGTTATTCCAGTGGCATTTATTGAATAGGGAGCCCTTTTTCCATTTCTTGTTTTTATCAGTTTTGTTGAAGATGAGATGGTTGTAGATAGGTGGTTTTATTTCAATTTAAGCTTCTTCTATAAATATTAAGTTACATACAAATTACCTTATCTTTTCCTTCTCCATACGGAGACTATAATAATTTAGTTATTTTTGCTTAATTTCTTAGAATGCTTTTTGTAGATGAGATATATCGACTATCACTTATGACAATGATTATCATTCTCAGTTTTTGGAGGTGTTACACAGACAAGTAAGAAAAAAATTGGAGAATTATTTAGAGGAAAGTTGCTTATAAAAAACATTATTATTAATTTTGTTTTTGTGAAGGTTCAGGATTTAACATGAACTTTACTGGGAGAGAAATTCTAAAGCATCTTCAAGTACTATTATTATTATAACTATTTCAACCCAAGGCATTGTTAGGGAAATCAAAGCTTCTACAATGTTCTATTATAATTGTGCTGACCATGTCAAACATTTTACACATCTCTCATAACTCCTTTTTACATCAGTATCAAGGAGAATAAGAGCTTTAACCTGATGAGTGTGCTAAAACAATAATAATTATATAATAAAATATAATAAAAACATAATAATTAGCTCTTAAATATCTCTAAGTTTTTCTGATATTTGGGTAAACATGCATGTTGAATTCAAAAGAAAACACAGAAAATAAGTTGAAACAAATTTTAGATACTAGTGTAAATTAATATTTCCATTTGGAATACTTAGATGGTAAAAAAATTTAGATCAGCACATTTTATGATGTGGGTAAGGAATAAAGCAAAATGTAATTTCCATCTCACTAAATGATTTTAAAATACCTAAAATGAAAGACAAGCCTGGGAAGGGAAGAAACACGTCTCATATGATGTAAAGGAAATTTGTTATCAACTTAGCCCACCACGGACAACTTAATAAATCCTATGAAATTTGAAAGGGAGAACCAAGCCAACAGTATATTTGAAATGTACTCATCTTTTTAGGAATCGTGTTATAATTTAGTTATCTTGAAATAGGAAGTAAGATATCCAGGAGAAGAGCCATAAATTAATACACTAAGGTTTATTCATTTAGCACATTTTATTGGAAACTGTTGAAGGAACATGGGATTCAATAGTGAACACCATTTTTCCTTCGAAGGTTTGCTTGGAGGGTGAGAGATACGAACTGGAAAGGCTAGTAGGTAACTGTTAAAGCATCAGGGCTGCTGCCTATGGGCCCCTGCACAGGGAACTCCTGATGAGCAAGAAAATGGGGTTCTGATGACCAAGTTGTGAACCCTGGTGCCAAAATGTGTCCCCTGGAAGCCCCATATGGCTGGTGGAACCTGTGAGAAGGAACTCTACTTAAGGGAAACTCAGAGTACTCTGGGACAACAAACCTAATCTTGGAATCAGGAAGAATTCTCTAGCAGAGGATGATGATACCTAAATTAAGGGAAAAGGATAAGAAGGCATTAAAAGATGAAAGTGTGGAAAAGAGGGTAGAGGTTTTCATCAGACAAAGCGAATATCTCATGTAGAATGATCTCAAGTCCAGGAGAATACATGAAACTTTCTGGAAGAAAATACCAGCGTCCAAAAAGAGGTAAATCAGAAAGGATATTCTTGATTGTTAACAATTTATACTGAGGGTACAGATGTTTCTACAGTAATTCCATTTCAATTTTCTGGCTATTCTAGGCTGATAGGGGCAGGGTAAGTTCAGTGGAATCCAACACAGAACATAGCTACAGACAAGACTACACCTTGTGTTATGACTCTTTACATTCCAGGTTCAACTGGTACTTTACAAAATAAAATAAAATGCTAGGGACATGCTCTGAAGTTTTCAGTTCAGAGACTGGTTTTCAGAAGATACTTTTTTCATAAACCAATTTTGGGAATGGAATTGACAGAGAAAGTGTAGGACCCTGCTGTTTGTGTCAACTTTGGCTCTGTGGAAGGCATTCATAGTCAGGTACTGTTTTATATATTCATTGCATATATGTTTGTGTGTGTAAAAGTAGGCACTTAAAGGATATATATCAAACTCATAGCAGCACTTACTTCGGGAGAAGGAACATGAAACCTGAAACAAAGGAAGAACTAATTTTATCTACTTCCCCATCTTTAAAAATCAGAAAAATTAGGAGAAAATATTAGTATTAATTAACGTGGGCCATGAATAACTGGGTTTGTTGATATATTTTCTATACTATATTCATTGATTTTAAAATAGTAATCATATGCCTCTAAGTTGATTTTTGGCTGTTCAAGGTTCCAGATTTTCATCTCTGTTGCTTGCCATACCCAGGAACCACAGTTTAGCTGGAAAGCAAAATTTAGCACTTCTTTCTTCCATTTCACTAATTTCATGATCATGCCCCCTTTAAGGTAGGCTGATTTCTAATATGATCATTTTAATGTTAACTTATACAACCTATGATTATATAAAAAGAGAGGAAATAAAATGTTCTTTTGTGATCATCTATACATGTTAAAATTTATTTTTTAAAATAATGTAATAGCAAGCCAAAGACCATTGTATGTTGATTTTTTTGCGATTCTATGATGCTTTGTTAAGAAACTAAATATATAAACTTAAAAAGAAAGAATAAAAAAAAGGAAAGGAAAGAAGAAACTTTGCATGCCATTATCACTAGATGTCAGTGTTTTCATTTTTATTTTACAATTTCACAGTAGGTTATGAGTCAGAGATGCATACTTGAGATTATTTTTTTACCACAGCAATGCTGATTTTGTCTTTGAACCTTATCTGTTGACTAGTAAGGGTCATCCAAACTTCAGCTTTTTTATTATTTGAAAGAGATGTATTATCTCAAAAACCTCAAGAAAACATGGACATCAATAGATGATATGAGAAATAAATTCTAATTAGCAGAGAAGTTATTTATTTTTGAGTGCCAGATTGTTCTTCTCTAGAGTTACACCATTTACAATCCAACAAACAGCACCAAAGTGCCTCTTTTCCCAAGCCTTTTACAATACAAGGGTTTCACTCCCCACCCCACCTCCAATATCTCATCTTTGTAAATAAAATGGATAGAAATTAATTGCATGATATTTTTGTGTTAAACATTGTGCTGATAACTCTTCATAAATAATGGAATTTAGTTCCCTCAACAATGCTATTATTAGTTCTAGATTATAGATGAGGAGACAAGTTTAGAGACATTCAAAGAATTACCTGCAATTGCACAGCGATTCAGTGGTGGAACTGAGATTTAAACCCAGGCAGCTGGGTCTCCAGAGTCCAAGCTCTCAACCACTAAGTTGAACCTCTTCCTAGTGCGGTTTACAGCTCACACTTATTAGATTCCTAGTGAGGTTGCACAGCTATCCAAAAAGATAATGTACATCTATTTATCAAGGATACTATTTCCCAAACCCCTGACAGAGAGGCCACGTAGCAGTGATTGAAAGCATGGGGCCTGACATCAGTCTCTCTGCATTCAAATCTGGTTGCCCACTTACTGTGACTGCGAACAAATAGCTCTCTGAAGTGAGGCTAATAATATGCCTACTCTTAAGGTTGTGGTGAAAAGCAAGTGTGATAATATGAATATATCAAATGCTTAGCTCAGTGGCTGGTACATTATAAGCAAGTAAATATAGGTGGTTGTTGTTTTTATTAGGAAGGATACCACACTCAAATTTAAGAAGCTGGCTCAATGAAAACAAATTTTGCATGCATGGGGAGCATAGGGCAGAAAATAGAAATCAAGACTTAAAAAAGTTTTCTATATTCTATTTGCCTATTATTTTTTATACAGAACATTACAGAACATTAATGGATACCTAATTGCTACCTAATTTTACTTGTTAATGCTGGAATTGGACTAGAATAACCAGAGATATTTATTGATTCATTTGGTATTTATTAATACTCTGTGCTAGACATTGCGCTAGACAGAACCTGAGGCTGTGTAGTTGCATCACCATTAATCTATAACCAAGACACTCATCATACATTCTTTGAATATGTCAGTAGATGATAGTGACTGAATATTACTACAGTTTAAAGTGACTATTTCTATAATTTAAAGTGACAAAGTCTTCTAATAATAATACATTTGAAAGTTTGTGTGAGTGCACTCAGATCGTTTTTTTAGAGATTCACAAAATGATATTTTCTTGTTTCTCAGGGCTCATCAACATACCAGCAGTGGCCCTTGGAATATTCTCTGGGGGGATAGTTATGAAAAAATTCAGAATCAGTGTGTGTGGAGCTGCAAAACTCTACTTGGGATCATCTGTCTTTGGTTACCTCCTATTCCTTTCCCTGTTTGCACTGGGCTGTGAAAATTCTGATGTGGCAGGACTAACTGTTTCCTACCAAGGGTATGTACCCTTATTAAATAATTTGGGGATATTGTCTTGTTTAATTAAATCAATTATTGGTGGAGTTGCAAAAAATGAATTTGATTTTTAAACATCATAACCATGGTAAGAGATTTAGTATCTTATTGTGGAATAACTGATAATACTTAGAATCGGTTATTGTCACCGAAATTTGTCATCTTCTTTGATTGTAAATGTCTTAGAGAAATAAAAAATTGATAAACCCATATTTTACACTAGAGAACCAACCTGATTAATTTAGAAAAACAACATGATAGTGGAAATTCAAACCTTGAATCATGCCTCTGTCTATTTTTAATTAAGTGATATATAGGCAGTTTAAACTAATCCAACTTCAATATTCCCATCTTAAAAACAGAAGTAATAACTGCCTTTTAAGCTTTTGTTAGGTTTAATCAAGTTAATGTACATGAAATTGAATACTACTTGCCTGACACAAAATAAATGTGACATTCATGGAAACAATTGTATTTTTCTCCTTTGGACACCTGAGTAAGGGGAGTTACTTCTATGCAATCCTCCATAGTTGCTGTTGTGCTTGAATCATGTACAGTTTCTGAAAAGAAATGCCTGTCCTTCAACCTGGTGCTCCCCATAAAATTTCTCTTTAGCTGGGTGTCTGGCAGTTGGTCAGGATAATATTTAGTGATGCCCTCAGACCTGTCATCTTGCATGGGGGTGGGTCATAATACATTGCTTGGTTTCCAGAGTCTCTCTCAATACATGGTTGGATCTTGTAGGAACTATATTGCCCACTGAGTCTTTCCCATCACTCTACCTTTTAACATGAGTTCCTAGAGGTAACTTTCTTCATCATTTCACCTGCCTATGCATTATTTGTTTTCTAAAAAGATTATTGAGCCTCTACTATGTGCCAGGAAGGCCTCCCCAACTGTATCTGCTTGGCCACCAGAAACTCTGCCTCTGGCTGAAAGGCAAACAGTCCTGACACTATATTCTGTTTCCTGCCGGTTATGCAGCTTCTTGCTTACAGCCTGCTATCCGTCTCCCTTCCTACTCCTCCTTCCATGCTTATCTGCCTTGTCTGTAAGTTCCAACTTCCATCACCTTTTTAATCTGGTTTCACC
This sequence comes from Cacajao melanocephalus, assembly GCA_963573385.1. Classification (NCBI taxonomy): domain Eukaryota; kingdom Metazoa; phylum Chordata; class Mammalia; order Primates; family Pitheciidae; genus Cacajao; species Cacajao melanocephalus. The sequence goes on along the minus strand of CAUYLG010004898.1, from coordinate 46,084 downwards.
TGCTGCTAAATGAGTGCCTGTTATAGTTTTGGCCATCTACGATATTCAGGAAAATTGGTGAATGCAAAGTTCACAAATTATGGCTTCTGGGAGTCATTACAACCAGACTATTAGACTCAGCTGACTATAGTGCTGCCTTAGTGAAAGTCAGCAATGTGGATTAAGAATGTTAGTTGTGACAATGAAATCAAAGAAGCTTCTGGAGAGAGAAGCCCAGTGCCATCTTTAATTGTCCCAGAGATCCTCACAGTAGAGGGACAGTTGTAGGGTACTGTATAGTTTGTGATTTACAAAACACCTTAACTTTCATGATCTCATTTGTATCCTCAAAACACGTTTATGAGGTTAGTTCTGTTATCCTTCTTTAAAGGCAACTGCATGGATCTGGGGCCTGAACACAGGCATGACTCAAAGTAGAACATTCTTTCTACATCATAATTTCTGAGCCAAAAGTAAACACAAAACAGAGAACCAACAGACAGCAAAAGCAAACTTTGAGGTTCCCATTAAAAGTGACCCTACATAACCAAAGTTTAAATATTTTAAACAAATACAAGGCAACATTTTCATTGAGTGAGTACTAACCTCTTCAAAGCAGTCACTTTAAAAGACTATGACTGTATTGCAGTAAGGCTGTTGTTGTTTAAAATATTCTAAGGCTTGCGAGGCACAGTGGCTCATGCCTGTAATCCCAGCACTTTGGGAGGCCAAGGCAGGTGGATCACCTGAGGTCAGGAGTTCAAAACTAGCCTGGCCAACATGGTGAAACCCCATCTATATAAAAAAAAAAAAATTCTAAGGCTCTTCTTTTGAAATTTCCTTGTATATTTTTTAGAATATTCTTAATAAGGGCAAAGATTTAACCTTTAAGAAAAAGCTCTCATCTTTCAGCATAACTATTTTGAAAGAAAATCTCATTTGGGTATAAACATTCTGGCATATTTGTTAAAACTCTTCTTATAATCAAAATTCTAAATGACAAATCTACTGTCAGCACATCCTTCAGAAAACATGTATGCCATTGATTCCTACTCCCGATGATAAATTAAACTTACTTTCAATAATACAAAGTACTTTTCTTTATAAAATATAAAATGGTTTCCATGGGTTTTTCCACATTGCTTTATTCCAAACACTGTCTTGACCTGGATATTCAATAGGAAAACTGAAGATAAGCCTTAGATATGATAATGGAAGAAATCTCTCTTCTGCAATAACAAGAATAACTCTCATGTCAGATAAGAATTTACAATCAAGAGGCCTGGCAGGGTTTTGTTTCCAGATTTGTCACTAACAAGCAATGGGAATTTGAGCAAGTTACCCATCCACTTGGAGCCTGACTTCCCTGATCTGCCAAATGAGAGGTTGGCCTAGATTACAACAAGGTTCTCTCGAGCTCCAACTTTCTATAATCTCAGCTCTACTGTTTCCAGAGTTAAAATGATTCTAGACTTGTATAGGCAGTTTTATACTTTTAGATACTACAAACAGTCTCAGATAACAATTAAAATTTTATGGAAGAGAATAGGATTAAATATTCCTATAGGACATCTCGGAAGGCCTAGTTCAGTATCCTTTTACACCATTTGGAAACATCTCAGAAGACTTTTGTTTGTACTTTTGAGGTGACAAAATTCATCATACCAGTCCTGCTAGATGGAATATTACTATTATTAAGAAATTATGGTTGCCATAATTAATGATGATGTTTCTTATAGGCAGAGGCCCAAGTGGTTAATTTCTTTCACCATAATACCATTTTTTTTTGATTGACTAACTTAACTAGAAATCTTGTTTCTTAGCTTGCTGTGTGACAGGAGTTATTACTGGTGCTGGAGATGTGGGAGTAAGTAAAAAACAAACAGTTCCTGCCCCTGCTGATTGCACATTTCAATGTATTTTTTTAGTTTAAGCTCCTCAAATATCTTTGTACAAAATGGGGTGAAAGAAGGAATAAACAAATAAATAAATTTAAAAATAAGGAGCAGAAAAATAAAGTATGGAGGGCCCATGAATGGCACCTATCGTGCAGATAGAAATGGCACGCTATTGCAAAAGTTCCCTTTGAGAAGAGTAGTGGGATATGAATAGTAAAAAAGGATGAAAGCAGAAGGATTAGGCCATTCAGGCAACAGAAAAAAAGCGAGGGAGAGAGAATACTGGAAGAGGTGAAGAGTAAATATAAAGCGAATGGCAGAGGACAAAAAAGTATGAAGAGGAAAAGAAAGAATGCAGTCACAATTTTGTAAAATAACTCAAAAAAGCCAATTTTTGGAGGGTAAATATTGTCTCATTAATATTTGTAATTATCTTCTTTTCTCCCAGAGCTAGCACTTAGTAGGTTTCCAGTAAAATTTTATGAACAAATAGGTGGGTAAGTCATTGAACTTGCTTGAGAATTTGAGTAAGAAAGGATCCTATAAGATATGAAAAGCACTGTACACTGGGAGAATACACGAGAGAAAGGTTGAATGAACTGGGAATGCACTTATTGCCAATGTAAGACATACACAAGAGGACATGTAACTCCTGCAAACACTGAAAGAGAATTAAATGATTACCGATTGGCTACTTTTCCTTTACTGGACTATTAGCAACGTCCATTCCACTCATACTTAGACAACAATTCTGAACGAAATTTGCACACACACACCACCTGTGATGTATTTAAGTAATGCCATAAATTGCTCTAAAAGTTTACTTTTCTAACCTTGTAAGCTATTTTTATACACCTTTTCAGAGAAGTATACTAGAGGATCCTAGAGGCAGCAGACTTTACTGAAAGCTATAAGCTAAGACCTGGATATGATGTGAATTTGTAAGCCTCTAAAGATAACTTTCAAGATAAAGCTGTTATTAGTAAACTCACATTTCATGACCAGAAGCTGGCATTTCTGATGACAACTGTGTTTCTAAAAGGCAAATTTTTTTTGTAGTATCATTTATATCACTCAAGAACATTGGTTTTTGAAAATATTCAGGTGCTACCTGCTAAGAGGTAATATTTTATACCGTTATATTTCTTTTCAGAACCAAACCTGTCTCTTATCATGAACGAGCTCTCTTTTCAGATTGCAACTCAAGATGCAAATGTTCAGAGACAAAATGGGAACCCATGTGTGGTGAAAATGGAATCACATATGTATCAGCATGTCTTGCTGGTTGTCAAACCTCCAACAGGAGTGGAAAAAATATTGTAAGAAATCGCCTCTGAAGTATATGGCCATGGTCTTGTTACAATATAAATAATACAACTCTATGGGGGCTCACAGCAGACCACTACTAGTAGGAGGCTTGCCTCTTACCCTTTTTTGTGTAGAAAAAGAAAATGTTATAACCATTCCTAATGGTACCTGAATTGCTGAAAAAATTAGGGTGAGAATTAGAGTCATGAAATAGAGTGGAAGAGCTTTTGTAATTATGTAGTCAATTTCTCTCATTTTGCTTATAAGAAGTGTTAGCCCTGAATGAGAATGTCTATCATATGATCATATAATAAGATAAGCTTTCAGATCCATGTCTTCTGATTCCAAGACCAGGGGTCCTTTGAGGTTTTAGGAGATGGACAAATAGAAGTCAGTATTAGGAGGTTTAGCTCCAAAGATTCTAGACCTTGGGGACAGGGACCTGATTATGAGGAGGTTGATGGTTCAAGAACAACTTTGCTTGGAAAATACAGTCAATTTGTATAATAATAAGAGAGCAGATGGTCTGGAATGGAGGGTTTCTGTAGGGTGGAAGAGGGAGATGAGGTTGGAAACATAGGTAAAAAGCTGTTTTAGTCAGTCCAGGCTGCTATAATGAATATACCATAGAATGGGTGGCTTAAACAACAAACATTTACTTTTCATAGTTCTGGAGGCTGGGAAGTCCAAGATCAAAGTGCCAGCAGATCTGGGTGCCTGGTGAGGACCTGCTCTCTGGTTTGCAGATGGCCATCCTCACCTTCTATCCTCACATGGCAGAGAGCAGACAGGGAGAACAGACTCTTTCCTATTTTTTGCTCTTTGAGACTGCTTTCTGTTTGTGACTGATGAAATTTACCTTTATTTGACAATTCTACAAGGCAAATAATTAAACCACTCATACATTTCATTTATTTACATATGCTTATTAACTGTATATGAATGCTTAGACTGTATATCCACAGATATACAGTTATGTTTGTTGATTGACTCTGTTCATTGTATTATTTTGACTTATTTAGAGAAGAAAGGATTGGTTTCTAGCAACAATGAATAACACTGCCTATTCATCTGAAATACGTTTTCACCAAGCTTCTCTTTTCTTTTCTTTGCTTTCTTCCTTTGTTATTTTTCTTTCAGCTACTGTTATTTTTGCCCACAGCTGCATGAAGGTTTTTCTTAATGAGAGCTACCATTTATAAAAGACATTACAAGGAAGGGCTAAAGATTGGTGTTCTAAAAACAAACTTGCATTTAAACCTCATGGTCCTGAAATAATTTGTATTATTTTCAGTGTTTTCCTTATGTGAGAACTGAGGCACTGAGATACAAAGGACTTGCTTAACTCATTTGTCTAGTGAGCAGCCAGAATTAAGAATCAAAGATTTCAATTTGACATTGCAAAAAATCTATATTACTACTATTTCTAGAAAATGAAATGCCAGCATTATTTACTGTCTAAAAACTCACAAACTCTTCTGTGATTAAAAATAGCATTGTATATCTGCATTAATAAATAAAATTTACAGAAATAAACTATCAAGGGTTTATACAAACTGTCTCTCTTCAGTCAAAATTTAGTTGAGTTTTATGCACCAGAGTTATTTTTTTCTCATAGCCACTATAAATTCTGTCATATCCTCAATTTTGCCCATTTACTTAACTAAGTTTTATCAAATGCCTAAAATGAGAGCCTCTTCTATTCCCTGGTTGCATAATGATAGTAAAGCAAGCAGTTTCTTCTTTCATAGAAGTTACATTTTGTTGGGAAAGTATATTTTAAAAATAAGTAAATATATGATACCCTGATAGGTAGTAAGAAGCACTGTGAAAAAGACATGAATTAGAATAAAAGGATGAAGCGATGGAAGCATTTTTTTTTTGAATGGGTAGTTGTGAAAGGTCTCTAATAAAATCTCTGAACAGACACCTTAAGTATGGATGCCAGCCGTATAATCACCTAGAAGAAGAGCTGCCCGGGTAGAGAAAATAGCAGGGCATTGAGACATGGATAAACTTGCCAGGTTTGAGAGGAGTTCTGGAAAGGGCAAAGTGGCCTTTTCAAGAGTCATGTGTGTGGCTGATACAAAAGGAGAGAGGGAAGATCACTGAATGGTGATATTAGAGTGGCATCCAGGTGCTATATGATGGAGAAAGTGTAAACCGTTATAAGGATGTGGGGTTTCATGCAAGTATAATGAGAAACCATTGGCAGGTTGAGGGTAGTGATGAGATCTGACTGTCATGCTTAAAGGTCCACTTTGCTTACTGGGTGGAAAAACAGATTCTAGCTACATAAAAGTAAAAACAAGTTAAGAATAAAGGGAGCACTGTAACAATCTAGGCAAGAAAAAATGGTTACTTAGAATTGAAACTGGTAGTGAAGGAGGTAAGGTATGGTTAGATTAGGTAGGATTTACTGAGATATCGTTGTATAGGATTAATACTTTGCAGACTGACCATCTGCTATTTAGATAATGAAATGCTGTGTCTGTATAGATTTTGCTTTGTTCAATATACTCTAATAAGGAAAAATAAAAGAATACTTCCTCATTGTTTATATAACGCATGGCTACTATACTGTAAATTTTTTTAAATAGCTATCTTTAATTTTATTTAAATGTCACTGCAATAACTGGACTTTTCCCTATCATGTTACAGATATTTTACAACTGCACTTGTGTGGGAATTGAGGCGTCTAAATCCGGAAATTCCTCAGGCATAGTTGGAAGATGTCAAAAAGACAATGGATGTCCCCAAATGTTTCTGTATTTTCTCGTAATTTCAGTCATCACATCCTATACTTTATCCCTAGGAGGCATACCTGGATACATATTACTTCTGAGGTGAGTATCGATTCTCCCCATTCCAATTTTAATATAAGACATAATCATCTCAGGCAAGGATTTAAATATTTTTTCTGTAGAATCATTATGATTCTTCTTAGTTTTTTCAAGGAACTTGCCCCACATCCTTGTTTCACTTCTATACATATCCCACTTGATATTTATACAAAAATGCGGCTTAATAGACATTTTCTTAGTTAAAAATGTTTGCACACTATTGGTCTAGAAAGCAATGTTAGTGCCTACATTACTAGAGTTGCTTAATAGATAATAGTATACTGCTTCTAATGCTGGTAATAATATTAATTAGCATAGATAACATGCATTTTAGATTAAATATAGTTTCACTAAATCATGGGAAATACAATTTACAAGACATTTTAAAGGCTCATCTAATACTACAATATTATGTATTATTTTGATTTTTTTTTTGCTTTATCTGTGTATTTTTGCTATAACTAGAATTATCTGTGAGGGATTTCATGGCTTTTGGGTAAATTGAGGATGCTAATCCATGATGTTAATGACAGTATTAGTCTGTTTTCACACTACTATAAAGAAATACCCAAGACTGGATAATTTATAAAGGAAAGAGGTTTAATTGACTCAGTTCCTCACGGCTTGAGAGGTCTCAGGAAACTTACAATAGCGGGGAAAGGGAAAACAAACAAGGCCTTCCTCATAAGGCACAGGAGGGAGTACAGAATGAAGCAGGAAGAGCCTCTTATAACACCATCAGATCTTGTGAGAACTCATGGTCACAGAAACAGCATGGGGGAACCACACCCATGAGCCAATCACTTCCCAAAAGGTCCCTCTCCCAACATGTGGGGATTAAAATTTAGATTACAATTCAAGATGAGATTTGGGTGGGAACACACAGAGCCAGACCATATCAGTAACCTCAATCATTTTTGCTTATAAAACCTTAAAAATTTTGAAAAATTATGTAGCCTCTTGCTTATTTATAAATTGACACATAAAAATTTTTATCATAAGTTTAAATAGTAACTAAGTATTGATTTCTGGTAATATTATAAATATTTTATTAAAAAAATAACAGTTTTAAATATACGTCACTTTCTAATGTAATTAATGGGATCCAAAAAATAGTGATTTGGTAACCAACATCACCTGGTTCAGATTTGCATAATAACTACTTTAACAGTGACAGGCATTACATATTTCCTTTCTCCTGTATTTATATCTCATTCAACTTCCCTATAGGTTTTTCTTCTATTAAAATACAATTTATATTAAAACATTTTTTACTGATTATCCTATCATACATCTGTAAAAATTATATGAATCCAAATGCTAAAATAGTTTTGCAAATAGGAGTCTCAGTTGTAATATTTTCATCCTAATTCAGTTAGCTTTAGCTTTGCCAATATTTCTATTGTGCTATTGATAAAAATCACCTAATAAAAAATTTGATAAAATTATTAAACATGAAAAGTCAACATTTACCAGAATTCAATATTGATGAGATGGACTCGGTGATTTTCAAATTAATTCATGTATTCAAGGATAAATACTAATTTTTTTCTAAAGGCTAACCAAAGTGTTATATATATTTTTAATTTCCCACAATTTGTATAATGAAAATTGTTTAGGAATTACAAACAGAAAACAGAACTTATTATCCACAAACCTGCTATTCTCCAAACAGCTTTCACCAAATCATGGGAAATACAACATGAAGAACATGAGATAGTTACATTTATAAATGGCAGCCTGAGTTTGACAAAACGGCAAAACACTGTCTTAGACTTTCCAGAATACAGTGCTACTTCAGCATCTTCTTATACTGTGCCAAGTGTAGAATCATGTACTTACCACAGAAAGCATTTTCCAACCACTAGTGCTTCATGTTAACTATTGTGAATTTTGATGTCAGAAGGACTGCTTTGGATTGAAGAAGTCATGTTTTGTTTTGTTTTGTTTTGCCTCTTTTAAAGCAGAGACTAAATGATATGTACAAAGTACTTAATACCATGGTTAACGCTCAGTGGTCATTATATATCATCATGATTATTTCTATTAAAATCCATAGGGAAAATCACGTTAAGCTTTACAGTCATCCTAATGACACTCTTGTTATTTAGGTGTTTTTGCACTTTTCGAATTGTTTCAAGTTCCCTCTCTTTAGCAGCAACTTTTAGCATGCCACAGTGATTATATCAATTGATGAATTTGGTCCTGTGCTTTTAGTCCAAAAGCTATAAAAACTGTAGGTTATTAATTCTTTATTTTTGCTTCAAATTCTAACAGTTTTTTAGAAATTTGAGCTTTATCCCGAGTCTTTGCTATTTTGCTAATTAAACTTAAATTTATCCTGAGTCTTTGCTATTTTGCTGATTAAACTTAAATTTGACTTTACCAGCACCACATGAACATGGAACGTATGGTGATTTAGTTTCTAGAAATATTAATTATAAACATATAGCATTGCATGAAATGGAATATGGCTTTTACATATTTTGCCCTCCCTATGTTAGCTCACCAATGGGTTCACCATAAATGTCACCTGAATTCTAACATGATTTCATGTGTGTTAGGCAGATTATCATTCAAATTTCTATTTGCTTTAATGAATTATATATTTCTTGTAATGGTGTTTTTGTTGATTTTAGGTGCATTAAGCCACAGCTTAAGTCTTTTGCCCTGGGTATCTACACATTAGCAATAAGAGTTCTTGGTAAGTATAATCTATGCTTTAATTTATGGTAGCCACCATAAATATATTTTGAAGACTTTTCTAAATATTTTGATAGAATTTCCATGCATAAATATATGTTGTGGTGGTAAAGTTAATAGTCATTTCTTTATTTCTTCCCTCCCTTTCTTGACTCCTTTCTTCTGTTACAGAAATATTTATTGCCTATTTTGTGCCTCAGATATAACAAAGAGATTTTGTGAGATTAATCATAATTTTTAACAATCTTATGTTTTCTAGCACTTGTGTGTTCTCACAAAATCTATAGCTTTTACAAGAGAGCTCTTGGAAATTAGTAAGAAAGGTTGAAGCCTAAATATAACTTTTTCAGTTATTAAAATGGAAAGAATTCTTTTGAGCTACTCTCAGTGCTTATCTCTAATGTCATTAGGTAGAAAGATAAGATACTGTTTAAACCAAGCAAATAAATTTGAGTAGGTCATTCTTTCAATTGTAATTAAAATGTTTTTTCTCCCTACCAAATTTTTAAATGTATATTGGTTAAAATCCAAAGAAAACAGTGAATGAGACAAAGTTCTTATCCTTAAAGAATTTATATATTAAAGAATAAAATAAAATAATTTTAAATATGCCACTGTCATTCGGTAGAAAGGAACAACTCAGAAAGCAAAACAAACCCAAAGCTTAAACAAGTTGAAATTAAATTTGGTTCACATAGATGTTGATGTAAACTGGTTGCATAGCAAAATAGAATCCTGATAAAATTGAAAAAGAAACAAAAATGGAGTTATATTACATCATGACTGGCTCTAATTCTACAAAATGAAAATAGGCATTATCTAGAAAAGTGTCATATATTGAGCCTGTAGTATATGCCTGGCAAGAATTGGCCTCCATATCTACCTGTCTTTGGGAATATAGATGGAACCTACAGAAAAAAAAAATTGTTCCAACTAAAATAAATGATTTACAAAATTGATTTGACAAAAAATTTTTGAATTTTGCAAAAGTATCATAAACAAAGTCAAATGGCAAAAGATGAACTAGAAATGAGTTTTGCAATTTATGTAACAGACTATTGGCTAATATTCCCATTATAAAGAAAACTCCTAAATTTTGAGAAGAAAAAGACAAGCAACAAAGTAGAAAAAATGAGTAAAAGATGTGAATTTTTCATGGAAAAATAAATGTGATTGCCTTTTAATATATAGAAAGATGCTCAAGTTCGCTCATAAAAAGAGCCAAGCTAGAACTACATTTCTTATCAGGTTGACAAATTACCAAATTTTGTTTGCAATGTATGCAAAAATAGATTATGCTTACACATTGCTGTTGGGAAAATGATGTTCTTTATTGGGTGTAACTGGTGAAATTATATACAGATAGACCTTTTAACCTAATATCTTTACTTCTAAGAATTATACCAAAAATTTGATAGCAAAAATTATAAAATAAATTTAATCATTATACATAGGTGTAATAATTGTGACTTTTTATAATAGCAAAAACCTGGAAGTGATCTAAATGTCCATCGATAGGAGATTGGTTCAATAAACTGTAGTACACCCACATAACAGAGTTGTAAGGATGAATGGGGAAAATATCTAATGTTATCAAGTGATCTCCAGTATATAGTATTAAGTAGAAAGAAGCAAAATGGAGAAGAATTTTTATTGTATGATGTTTTTGGTGTTAAGTGTGGAAAGGTGGAAATATTATACACATGTGCAAAGGCATTTTGCTCTTTTTAAAAAAAGAAACAATGGAAGCATAAACTAAAAACTAATTTTAAAAAATGTTTACTTGGAGGAGGAGAAAGTGAAGAGGTAAGGAAGTTCAGTATGAAAGTAAGACTTTGTAAATGTAACTACTTATATGAGTGTTTAATCAAATTTGTGTAAGGTTTTATATAACTGAAAATAACCAAATCTTAAACTGAAACTGTATATTGAATTGGTAACATAAGCATACATAAAAAATCTTAAATGCCTTAAAAAATAAAATTGTTTACCAAATTCTTATAAACTGCATTTATAGTCATTACTAATATCAATATTTTTATGTTGAAAACTATTATAAATTTAAGACAAAGCAGTTGAAATATGTTAAGATTACTTGAAATCAATATTTTCAGTAAAATAGAAAAGTGATAAAAGTATAAAATAAAATAAAGCACATTCTTAAATTTAACTTAAAACATCAATATGAACTCACATGTTTTTATTTTAAAATAATGTATATTTCATAGTTCCATTTCCTGAAAAGTCTAGAAACTATGAAACCCAGAAGAAATGAACACAACACTTAATCTGTGATATCTAAATATAATCTCCCAGGAAAACAATATGGTACCTTGGAGAAATGACTGGTTCAAGGTCTAGGGTAGGAAATGCATAAGATGATATGGGATATCTTTTTATGCAAGAAAGTAACTAAGCTATCAAAGCCTAAGAAGGATATATCATAAGGGCACTGAACCAATTTGAGAAGACTGGCCTCAAGGTGAGATAAACTGAAACTCACAATAGTAGTAGCAGTAATAGTTGTAGCAGTAATAACAATAATGGTTGCAGTTTATTGAAATGTATACAATATATTTAAAAACCATGAGTTCATAATGATACTTAAAAACTTTGGAGACTATAGGACATCAAATCATTTTTCTGAAAACTGAGAAATAAAGGAGAAAACAGAAATCATTTACCTTGCCTTTCTTCTATTAACTATATGTCAAAGTAACCAAATTAGTCAATTAGGGAAAATTCCTTTTTAGAGAAAAACATAAATAGTTTCTATAAGAAGTATAGATTATTTTAAAATTCCTGTCTTGTAGACTTAAAAATCGCTAAAAGCTTTAGGTGAAAGTTGATGAGTAACTTCATAACGGAGGGATCAGACTGGCAGAGGCTGAACTTCACATCCATCTTAGCATTACTAAGAGTGGCAACTAGGGAGCATGTGCCTTCTAATTGAACCTGAATCTAATAAGATCTAACTACCAGATTCTAGAAAAATGGAAGATAAGAGAATAAATTAAATCATGTTATAAAGAAGCAATTAAACAAATCCAGACTGTGGCATATCTTATAGGAGTTGGTGGTGTCTTTTTTCAAAAATCATTAGTAAGAAAACCAAGTGAAGAGAGGATATCGCTATAAAGAGTCATCAACTAAATACAATGTGTTTATTTGGTTTGGATCCTTATAAGAACAAATGAACTAAAAAAATCCTTGGCGACAATCCAAAAACTTGAATATGTACTATATTTTAAATAAAATTAAGAAATTATTATAAAATGTGATAGGTGTGAGAAGGGCATAGCGGTCATGTTTTTTGAAGATGTTATTATAATTGAAATGACATGATGTCTGTGATTGCCTTTAAAATATTAAAGTAAGAATTCAGGTTGGGCACAGTTGCTCATGCCTATAATCCCAGCACTTTGGGAGGCTGAGGTGGATGGAACACTTGAGGCCAGGAGTTCAAGACTAGCCTGGCTGTAATATAGTTAAATCCCATCTCTGCTAAAAATACAAAAATTAGCCTGGCATGGTGTCACACACTTCTGTTGCCAGATACTCACAGAGGCTGAGTCACAAGAATTGCTAGAACCCAGGAGGCAGAGGTTGCAGTGAGCTGAGATTGTGCCACTGCACTCCAGCCTGGATGACAGAGGGAAATTTTGTCTCAAAAAAAAAAAAAATTCAGAGTGGAGAGAGAGATGAAACAGCATGGCAAAACTTTAATAATTGTCAAGGCTATGATGGTACATGAGGGTTAATTATATAATTCTCTCTGCTTTTGTGAATCTTTGAAAATTTTCTATTATAATAATCTTAAACGATGTACAGAAAACTGCAAACAGTCGAATTTTTTGGCTTGTCTTCATATCATTAAAGGTAATGTAAAATTGGTTATCACTTGGATTTTTTAAGTGGTAAATCATCTATTTGGACAGTTCTTGAGGCACTAAATAATCAAATTGAATGGTAGATAAATTTTCTGCTCTTTTTGTTCATGGAATTTTATGAAAAACAGAATCAATTAGTTATTCTTAAAACAATTTGTTATTTAAAAATGTAAACTTATACAAAGATAGCAAGAACTTGCTTTGTGCATAGCAAAGATAGCAATGAACTCCAATTGATCCATGACCCAACTTCAACAATTATCAACACACAGCTCATCTTGGGACATCTGTGTCCCTAACCACCTACCCCCACTAGCTTATTTTGAAGTAAGTCTCAGACTACTGCATTTCTTCCATAAATGTTTGGTGTGTTCTAATCAAAACCATAATGACTTATTTTAATCTGGTGAATCTTGCATCTTAAAGAATAACCTCTTAATATTAGCAAATACCCAATTACTGCTCAAATTCTTTAAATTATCTGATGTTTCCTTACACATGTATGTTGAATCAAGAACTGAACAAGGTTCACACATTGCATTTAGGTGATAAATCTCTAAAATCTCTTTTAATCTATAGGTTTCACTTTCCTTTCATTTTCTTCCATTTGTTGTGAAAATTTCAAACTTACAAAAAATGTTAAATTACAATGAATTGTATAACTTTTATTGGGATTTATCAACTGCGTCCAAAAACCAGAAATTCCTCTCCTCTGTTTCTCTAAGCATACATATATTTTGCTGAATCATTTGAAAATAAGAAGTGAACATGCTGACACCCTCACTCCTAAAGACTTCAGCTTGTATTTTTCTACAAGAGCAAGTCTATCGTCCTATATAACCACAGAGCCATTCTCATGCTTCAGAAATTCAACATTCATATGCTATTCTATCTAATATAATCCTGCATTCCATTTTATTAAAACAATAGTGTTTTCTATAGTGTTTTTTCTTTTCATCCAAGGTCAATCAAAGACCACATATTGCATTTAGTTATCTTTTTTATCTCTAAAACTTTCTCGTTTTTACTTTTTTGTTCTTTTGCAACATTTATATTTTTTCAAGAAGTGAAACCAGTTGTTTTGCAAAATATCCCACCATTTGGATATGTTTGTTTGTTCTTGAGTATAACCAGGTAAAAACTGTTGGTGGCAATACTACACAGGTGATTTGCGTGATAATTAGTGAATCACATCGGGAAGCACATGAACTCAATTTATACCATCATTGGAATTTTAATTTTGGTCTCTTGGTGAAGGTGATGTGCACCAGTTTTCTTCATTGTAAAAAATCCTTCTTCAGTTAATAAGTCATCTATAATTTGACACTTCGATGTTATGTCACCATTCTGTTCCCCAAAAATCTTTCACCCAAAATTTTGGTACCCATAAATGAGTCTGGATTGAATCAATTATTTACATGAGTATTTGCAAAGCTTAGGTAAACCTTAACATAGAAAATATTTTTAAATATTTTCATTTGTTATCAAAAAACACATGAATAATCTCTGAAATTCAGAAGTGTCATAAATATCCTTAGATGACTTTAAAAATTTAGTGAGATTATTTTGTTCAATATAATCATACAAAGCAATTTTATAACAGAAGAAAACATATATCAAAAAGGTTAAAACTCAAATGCCAGAAACAATAGGCAGTTGATGGAAATGAATGATACAGGTAGAGAGAAAGCTGTAAGGGCTCACAGTGGACTCCAAGTGTAGGCAGAAGGTGGGGAGTGAGGCATGGAGGCAGCTGCTGCTCAACTCCAGCCAACTATGACCATGGACTGCCAGACAGCACAATTCTTAAGAGAACTCAGAAGTGTGCAGGTTTACATGAAATCTCCTAGCTTTCAAATACTGGCTACTAACTAAAAAACAAAGAAAAATCTACACAGACTAAATGACAGATGTTAATGAACCACCAATTTAGAACATATAACATATAAACTGAGTTGTGAACAACTGCTTAAGATACTTTCATTAATATTTGTACATGAGAGACATCTTTTCTCCCTAAGGAAGGATTAAATTCCTAACATTTTCTGAGAACCTACTAGGGTTTATAGCATGAATAAGGAAGACATGTTTCCTATCGTGGTGAGCTTACAGTCTAGCAGAGAAGGCAATTCAACAAATTATTACAGGAGTATTAAGAGTTTTATGAGATGTAAAACAAGAGTTAATCCAGTTTAGTTCATCAAAATAGCCTACTCTGAAGGAAAATGTTCCAAATGAGATTCTAAAAGTGAGTGTGTATTAAGAAGGTGAAGAAGAGAAAAGTATTAGTTGGAATAAAGGAAACTATACAAGGCATTCAGACAAGAGGGGAGAACATTTTAGTCACTGAAAAAAAAAAACAAGAAAATTGGAGTCTGAAATATAAGTCAACAATCTTGCCCAAAGTATGGCCACAAAAGTAGAAGGGACTCAATGTCTAGTTAACTACTCTTGTTTTGGGACAGATGTCTTGGAAAGTCACCTACTTAATTCAGTGATGCAACCTCTGTATGATGGATAGATTCGAGACAGTTAATGAGAGGAATCATGAATTGGCTGTTGCTTTACTTTAGGGTAGAAGGAGTGGCAGTGGGAATAGAAAGAAGAGAAGGTATTTAAGACATACCTTGTAGGCAGAATTGGTATGATTCAGGGATAGACTAAATATAGTGATGGCCAGACAGAGGAGAGAAAGAAGGATCAACGATGGCTCCAAAGTCTGCGTTAGTGACTGGGCAGCCACTGCTAAAGGAACAGGTCTGCAAGGGAAGAAGCTGAGCTCATGCTGAGTTTGAAGTGCCTGAGTCACATGCTTCTGGAGATGAATAAATGGTAGTTACTGCATGATTCTATGAAATGACTGGATTAGAGAGAGAGGTTTTAGAGATTTCAGCATGTAATTGATGACCTTTCATATCCAAAACAGTAATTAGACTAAAGTAGGTGGTTTCAGATAATTGCTCATAGCCAAAAAGATGTGCATATGTTTTTAACAGCAATTATTTGTTTTTTCTCACAGCAGGAATCCCAGCTCCAGTATATTTTGGAGTTTTGATTGATACTTCGTGCCTCAAATGGGGATTTAAAAGATGTGGAAGTAGAGGATCATGCAGATTATATGATTCAAATGTCTTCAGGTACCAAATCAAAAGCATTCCCGAATCTCATTGCTACAGCATCCCAGATTTACACAATGCCACTGACACTAACAAGTTTTCATATCATTTCACTGCTTGTAAGGTAAAGAATAGTCTAATCAAAAAGTGTGATCTGTAATCCTAGAATAATTCTTTGATTTTATTAGATCTTTGATTTTTGTCCCTATTCATTACCTTGACTCCCACTTTAAATGAGTAATCATTTTAAAAATGTGACAAAAGTGTCCAGAAAAGAATTTTGAGTTTATGTACACAAATGGGCAAGTATTTCCCTGAAATTCAGAAGCACTTAAATTTAGGTCACATTTTGGGTCTAATTATATTCTTTTTCAAACTGAGCCAAACTGTACCATTTACGTCAGATATAATCCCCCTGGGCAAGAGTTGGATTTGGCTCTAAATCTGTCTTTTATTGCCAAACTGATGTTCAATTATTCCTGTACTTGAAATGCATAAAAGTAAAAGGTTTTCTCTGTGTGGGTGAGTGTAGATGGGGGTTGGGTGGCATGGCCTTTTCTCCATGGTATCGTTCAGTTCAGCTCATCAAACATTTAGTCCTTTATTGCTTAAAGCAACACTTCATTGGCTTAAAAATAAGAAAGATTTGTTAAAAGACTTAGAAGCTGAGCATTTTCTAGAGAAATAAACTTGGTGCTGAACCATCTAAGTTGGATGTGAATTGGGCACACCATCTCAAATAAATTTGAGTTAATAGGTTTTGATGCTCTGTGTGAAATTTATTTTGGTCTTTGAAAGGGACCCAATCTGTGAGTATAATTTAGGATTTACTCACACTTTTGCTATGTCTGTATTAACTGTAATGTAGAGACAATGTAACTCAATCAGAGATTGAGAGTATGTTTTCAAGCTAACCAGAATGAGGCATTCAACCTGTCCTTCCATACCTTAGCATCTTTCAACGAAGCATAGAACCATAGGCTTCTCATGAAATAAATTGATTTAAATCTCTGGTTTATTCTGAAATCATTCTGCTTTACTGAGAGCTCCAATTCCCCTTAGCATTGCTTTATGCAAGTTTTCCAAAGAAATGAGTTTGGGAAAGCTCTGAGGATAGGGTAGCCATATAATTTATCATTCAAAACTCGGTTCTTTTGAGTGTGAAAAGGAGCACTATTAAAATTACACTGGGCCAACACTAGCATAAACTGGGGCTGTTCTAGGCAAACAGGGATATGGATACCTGATTAAGGGAATAATTTACAGAGAGGATGAAACTGATTATGTAATTAGTAGTAACTGAAAATGATGGTGACATTGCTTTATTTTTTAAAAATACTGTCGGTATTCATAAAATAGCTTTATATATAAGCTACCAAATCTATATTCTTATATATATTCTTATATATAAGCTACCAAATCTATATTCTTAAAGAAAACCATCAGAATGATATTATCTACTTTTAAATTTTTTTTCAAGTTGGGTAGTTGCAATAATTATAACAGAGATTCTCTCTTCTTTTAGACACATATATCTGGGACTAACTGTGATACTGGGCACAGTGTCAATTTTCCTAAGTATTGCAGTAATTTTCATTTTAAAGAAAAATTATGTTTCAAAACACAGAAGCTTCACAAACAAGAGAGAAAGAACAATGGTGTCTACAAGATTCCAAAAGGAAAATTATACAACAAGTGATCATCTGCTACAACCCAACTACTGGCCAGGCAAGGAAACCCAACTTTAGAAAAATGATGACTGGAAGTCATGTCATCTAATTGGTGGACATTTTGCAAACAAATAAATTTTAATCAAAAGTGCTCTAAATTTGTAATTTCTTTCTCTTCTAAAAAATGTCTACTTTGTTTTTGGCCCTAGGCATTAGATAACATAACTGATAACAAAGATAATGAAACATATAACAGAAGATACAGATGATAAAACTAATTTTGAACTTTTTTAATTTATATAAAAATTTCTTATATCATTTACTTATTTTGCTTTATTGTTCCCTGTGCTGGTTGATATACACACTGTATTCCTAGAAGAACAGTGTCTCTATTGTCACACATGGTTATATTTAAAGTTATTTCTGAACTGTGTAATGTGTCTAGGGTAAGAAAATACTGCTAAAAATTAACCCATACCTTGGGCTCCTTCAAGTATAACTCCTATAGTATTATCTCTCTTGTTGTCTTCATCTGTGTATTTTAACAACGATCTTAGGATGGAGCAGAACATGGAGAGGAAGATTTCATTTTAAGCTCCTCCTTTTCTTTGAAATACAATAATTTATATAGAAATGTGTAGAGGAAAATTATATTGGGGATTAGAATTCTGAATTATTTGCTCTTCTACTATACATTTACATGTGCTTTCTGTGTGGCACTATAAGTGACTATGGTTGTAAAGTAATAAAATTGATGTTAACATGCCTTATTGTTCTTTTATGAATTAAATCAATTTAAAAATATTGTTAAATACTGCTCCTACTTTAATACATGTAAACAGCTTCCTACTTATATACATGACATGTTCCTAAAATGTGTTTGAAAGGTGAATTTCTGAAAGTCTACAATAAATGCAGGGGTTATAAAAGGAATGGAGAGTGATGGATGAGTGATGGGAAGTCTGGGCGTAGTACCTTTTGGTGCTCCACCTGCCCACATCAAAGGGCTTAGGGAGTCCTGAGCAGGGCATTGCCACTGGGACAGGCTGCCAGATAGCTCTGCTTCTCTGCAACTGAAAAAGTCAAGCCAAGAGTTTCCTCTTTCCTAACTTCCTGATGCTCCTCTGACAGGGGTTGTCAGGTTCAGCAGTCCAACATCCTTAATCTTTAACTCTATTATATGCTATGTTTCTTCCTCCACCATAGCTGTAAAGAAAGGCTTTATCCTTCCAAGAAAAGCAGACTTAAGACAGGGACCACACTAGTGAGGCATCCTACTCAGCTACTGCTGGCTCACTATTCAATTCTGTCTGCATTCTGTTAGTCCAGTACAATCCAGAGAACACTAGATGAAAGGAAAACTTGGGTTAGAAAAGATAACCTGAAGGAAATTCCAGTATAAGTGAGGCCACAGAGTCCTTCAAATGCACAGAAGGAGGACCCTTACTTACTCAGGAGATTTTCAAGGTTACAATAGGGATCCATAATTCTACTATGTATCAGCCACTCTAAAAATTGTATTACTTAATCTGTATAGCACTCTTAGTATCTGAATGATCACTTTACAGATGAAACTGAGGCTAAGAGAGGTTAGATACATTGCTTAACCTTGGAGGGACACAGAAAGAATTAAACCGAGATTTAAATCTAAAGTTATCTTTCCACCAGACCAACCAGACCCTATAAAATTACACTAAATAAACTGCTACTATGATTTGTAATGTCTCTATATGACTTTATTTCACTGGATCAGTTTGCTCCTACAGTTGTCTTCATCTGTGTATTTCAAACTATCCATATCATCAATGTCTATAAACCACACAAATAATTTAGCGTGTTGTTTTTTCAAACGTTGTTGATTTATATTTTGAAATACTGTAGGGCTAACAAAGAAACTCAAAACATTTAAGTCGGATGATCAAGGATAATCATCCTTTAGAATTATGGAAACTTGGAATCGCAACACAGTTTTTGGTAGCCTTTAGAACAATCAGCGCACATCAACAGGACACTCCCAACAGAGGAGTCTATTTGAGGCATTTCTTGAAGCCTAAATCCAACAAGAAGGCCAAGCTCAAAAATATGGTGACCTCATTCATGTTGCCCCATTATGTTGCCTTTGAATTCCTGAGCTCAAGCGATCCATCTGCTTCAGCCTCCCGAGTAGCTAAGACTATAGATGCAAGCCACTGCACCTTCAGGTGAAGTGATCAAAACAAACTCTTGTGTATTCTTTGAATTTTCCCTTTATATCTCAATCTTGCAAATATAAGTGGGAAGAAAAGGAGATGGAAAATTTGGAATTGGAGAAAGAAGGAAATGCTCTCTAAATACATATTAACCTTGTATTGGTGATGCTTGATTATTTTATATTTTGCTATTTTTGAAAATAAAAAAACTTTTTAATTTTTATTTCTAGTTTTGTTTCCAGGAGGCCTAATTCAGACCTGCTGCTGCCCTGTTAGCTTGTGAGCAAGCATCCTTTTTGTCATCCCTGTGTGAATCTTACCCATAACAAATATTTACTGAATGGGTAAGTGAGTACATTTGTCAAGAGTTTTCTTTGTAGAGGTATAATTAAACTTCAAATTCTTCATCTTGCCTTTGACATCATCTTTATTTTTCAAGGCTTTTTGTCATAATAACTTGAAAAATAACTTCTTTGCAAGTAAATTTCCAAACAGAATAGTTTCCAATTTATTCTTGAATAACTTGAAAAATATAAAATAGCACAAAGGATGATTAAATGATGATCTTTTTTATGAAAGAACTGAAGATCAATTTAAAGGAAGCATATTTTTATGCATAACCATTAATTTTACAGAGGAATTACACATATTAAACTCAGCTGTATAACAAATGAGGGTATCATTTAGTAGGAAATTAAATTTCCTAAGGGAACCCTCATATTTTAGATAAGTAAACTCATCTGACAGTGGTAAGCAGACCTTTTATGCCTCAGAAAGCACAATTAGTTTTTTTTTTCAACAAACCAAACTCTATTTCAGAAGTCAAAGAAATTCCCCAGTTTCAAGACCAAACTTTGAGGTACAGCTGTGATTGATGTGTAGAATCCCACAATTTCTCCAAGTTAAATGGGAAACGTTATTCTCTTATTCTGCAGCCATGGCCCCTACAGGTGACCAGCATCCCCACTGAACATCTAATTCACTATAACCTTCAGTCAGGTAAAGCTACAGCAATGTCATTTTATAGGTGGAGTGACTTAAATTGGATTAATTGAATTGCCCAAAGAGGGTGTGTCAATTAAACTACCTAATTGTTTAATTTTTTGTTTAATTTTGTTACTTTCTTTCTTCTATTTTCTTTAGACATACTTTTAAAATA
Source organism: Cacajao melanocephalus (assembly GCA_963573385.1). NCBI lineage: Eukaryota > Metazoa > Chordata > Mammalia > Primates > Pitheciidae > Cacajao > Cacajao melanocephalus. The sequence goes on along the minus strand of CAUYLG010004898.1, from coordinate 25,329 downwards.
TTTTCCTAAATTATTGATTTGTAGGCTTGTAACTGTACTCTCTCATTTAGTAATTCAAAGATTAATTTGATGCCTTGTACAGCTTTGTGATTCCTAAGGTTGGACATGCTGTAGCATCAGTGATGCTTCTCTAATTGTTTACAAATGCATTCTTGATTTTCTATTTGACTCAAAATTTCTATTGACTCTAGAAGGAGAATATTTAAAATTTTTCTTGTGTTTGAATATTTTAATTTACATTTGTCTTTCAAAATTATCAATTTGTAAAAATGTTTTAAATTTTGAAGAAAAAAATATGTTCTCTTATCATAGAGGAAAATAATGGAAATACATTTATCACATCAAACCAATTAATTATATTATTCACATATTTTGGTATTTATATTTTTTTCTGTTTTTTTCTCTCAAAGCTTCAGAGTAGTAATATGCTAAAATTTTCCAGTATAATTGAGATTTTGTGAATTGTTTCCATTAAAAAGTTATTTTTATTTGTAGAATTTACTGCTATATCTTATAACTATCATATTATTATTATATAAAGATTTGATTTTAAAAACTGTTTTATTCTTAATTTTTTTGAATTCTATTTTAATATTAATATTGCCATATCTGCTATTTTATTGACTGATGTTTCTTTGGTTCTCCGTTTACTTTTTAAATTTTTCTGTGTTTTGTTTATGGTTATTTTTTAACAGCAAGAAACTGGATTTTATTTTTACTTCATCTAAAATCTTGTCTATTATTAAAGAAGTTTAACTGTCATATCTGATGTTTGCCTTTACTTCTGTTTTTATTACATTTTTAAAAATGTTTCCTTATGGTTTTCCTTTTATTCTTTCATATGCTAAATGTACCATATTTTTACTTTTTTTTGCTAGAAATATGGAAGTATTTTAGCAAACTAAAATTATTTTGTAATTAATGATTCACAAATTACAAAAATATATCTTAACAATCATCATCTCTACTTAGAAATACCAAGAATTGAATAACAAATACTGTTTACTGATTCCCTTTTATAAGATTAAAAGTCTTAAATATTTTTACTTCCTCTCTTCTTTTTTACCCACAATGCCATTTTTTGCTAATATAATCAATAATTTAAGAACTAAATTATTAATACATTATTTCTACTTTCTGTGTTTTCTATTTGCTATACAAAAAAATCTACAAATAATATTTTATGCATTTATATTTTTTCCTATCTTCATTTATTTATTTAAAATAGATCCCTGGAGATAATGTTTCAAACATATTAACCAATAGCATTCAAGAAAGGAAAGGCAATAAAGTATAACACAAATAACATTTAAAAGATCAGCTTTTCCTAAATGTTCAGAAGTTACCTATTTATAAGTTAAAAATAGCATTTCAGCTTTTTGGTTTTCATGTATTTGCATAAAAATACATGAAATTGTGTATTTTCATGAATATACAATTTGTGAATAATGAGTTTGAACTTTTATTAGTGCACTGGTCATATCTATTTCTTATATGAATAATTTCACAGCCCTTTAAAATATTTGTATTTTGGTAGTTACCAATGATATTAGCCTTTGGCAGGTCTCATGTATCATAATTAAGTTTTCTAAGTTGAAGGCTTTTTTTTTTTTTGGGGGGGTTTTGCTCTTGTTACCCAGGCTGGAGTGTAATGGCACAATCTCAGCTTACCACAACCTCCACCTCCTGGGTTCAAGCAATTCTCCTGCCTTGGCCTCCCGAGTAGCTGGGACTACAGGCGTGTGCCACCATGCCTAGCTAATTTTTTTTTTGTATTTTTAGTAGACACAGTGTTTCACCTTGTTGACCAGGATGATCTCGATCTCTTGACCTTGTGATCCACCCGCCTCAGCCTCCCAAAGTGCTGGGATTATAGGCGTGAGCCACCGCGCCCGGCCTTAATTTAAAATTTTATTCCATGCAACTTTGATTCACACTTTTTAAAAATGTTCATGTAATTTTCTATCTCCTTTCTCAACAGATTTCATACTTGCATGTGTGCTTAAAATTGTTTCCTTAAGATGGATAATTATCTACATTTATCTACATTTTATAATATAATTTCCAATATTAAGAAGTTTAATACACAAGGATTTATTTCAATGTACTATTTTGAAATTAAAAAAAAACATTATTTTGACGATGGTTGGCCTCTTGTCCCAGTTCTGATTATTGAAAAATCTGTGTTTTCTATGTTTAAGAAGTCCTATATTATGGGTATTTGTAGACTTTCTAATCTCATTAATATGCCTATTTTCTGACCATGATTATAACTCATAAGAATTACATATGTAAATTATAAAAATACATTTTAATTTCTGGCACCTAGTACCCTCCTTTGAATGATTCAAAAGTTTCTTAAATATGTTCATTCATATTTATTTATTCTGGATACATTCAAGATTATTTTTTCAGGTTCTAATGGTACGCAGGTTAGGCATGGTTGTTCATGTCTGTAATTTTAACATTTCACAAGGCTGCGGTGGGAGGATCAATCACATAAGGCCAGGAGTCCGAGGTAACAGTGAATTATAATCACTCTACTGTACTCTAGACTGGGCAACAGAGCAGAACACTGTCTCTTTTAAAAAAAGTTTCCAATTGAGACTATCAATCTCATTGAACCAACCTGAAAAATGTATATATTTTCATAATATTGTAACATTTCATACAGGGACAAGATACACATTTCCATTTGTTAATATTTTTGTGTGGTTCTCAATAAAATGTAATATTTCGTATTAAGTTTACTTCCAGTCTCTAATATTCATGTTGTTATTATAATGTGGAATGTTTTATTCTATTTTATTTTCTAAAAGGTAATTTAAGACTTTTGTTTTATTTTGCATGTAAAAGAGATTTAATAAAGTTATTAGTTGTTTTATGTTTATAATATAAAGTACTTCTTAAACATACTCTGTTACTAGTTGTGTAATTTGTTCAGCTGTTTCTCTAGGTGTTTCTGGCTGGAGAGATAATCAGAATATTTGCAAAAGAGCATTATTTTAACTCTTCCTTTTCAAAGTTGGTACTTTATATTTTTTCCTTTCTGTGAGAAAACTCAGCATGTATGTATATATATGTATATATATATATCTCATATATCTAAAATGAAACCCTGCTTATAATATTCTCCCATCAATTTCAGGAAATTCCAAAATTCCTTGGTAAAATCAGGATGTGGTTCCTGATAACCTTTTTAGCTCCATCTCCTACCATATCCTTAACTCAAAGTAGTAACTCAGATCACCTGGCTACATTGTATTACATACAGTGGATTTACCTGCTGCTATCTCTGCCTAGAAAACACTTTTCTCTTTTTTCCCTCTTTTCTTCAAACTTTATTTTGTATACGAATCATGTAGGCCTTCTGTTAAAATGCAGATTTTATTCAGTTATTCTGGGGTGGGGTCTGACGGTCTACATTTCTAACTGGCTTCACAGAGCAGCAGCTTCATTATCTTCAGCAAGAACCTGGCTGACTACTCCTCCCTTTGTAAATTCAGTTCAGCCATCCTTCGTCATCTTTCCCTGAATCATAGCCCCCACCACAGCACTGCCATAGACCATATGGTAGGATAATCTGTTCTACAATTTTCACCTCTATTTAAACAATAAAATTAGTTTGCCAATGTTCCATTCCTTTTATATTTTGCCTAAATTTCCAGGCTGGCTAAAATAGTTGACTCATAAAAAAAGTTCCATAGTTTATATTCTGGAAAGAATTCCATAACAGCAATAAAGCCAACTAATGAATGTAGAGGACCTACTACCATGGTGATAAGCATATCAGCACTGGAGAGATCTCAGAAATAGTTATTTAATAGATAGGATGATCAGGGCCACAGAAGTGATGTTCTCATGGTTCACAAAATCAAGTTACTTACTAGCTCTGTTGAGATTTGGTGTCTTGAATTACTGCTCCATGATATCTCTGCCAAAACCTGCCAACCAGATTGAAGATCAATGAATTTAAAGTTTAAGTTTCTCTAACCTGGGATAAAAACTGGCTCTGAGAATCCCGATAACTTTGTAAATAAAGCTCTTACACTGATACAGCATGTAATTCTTGACATTACATATATTTAATATTACCATTGCCCTACCAGGCTTTACATAATCTAAGCTCAGTATTTCTTAAGTCTCATTTCCAGCACACTCACTCTGCTTCACTTAGACCTTCTTTCTCCTCCTATAACACATCAAGCAGCCCTTGTGTCAGCTTCTTTGCACTTCCTGAATCTTCTTAAGACAATCAATTTTCCCGTTACTTATCACTTACTCCCTCTTTATTCAATCATCAGCCCCTCGAAGTCCTTCCCTGACTATGCCACCTAAAGTAATATATGCTGTCCCCTTCTCTCTCATTTTGACCCGGTTTTTTAAATAGCAGTTAGCACTCTTTAATACAGATCATCTTGCTAATTTATTTATTATGTGGAATCTCCATAAAGTGTCCTGCAATAGTTGTTATTTCCCACTCTAATGAGCCTGGAACAAAGTAGGCAACCAATGACAAAATGAATAAAACATTCCAAATTTGAGAGAGTCAGGAGAAATGAGTACATTTTTGGAGCTGTAAAAATCTTTTTTTCCACTATAAAAGAAACGGGGGGGCTCCAAGAAGGCTAATTAGAGGTGCCCAGCACTTGCCTCCTACACAAAGAAGAAGCAAAACATCAAGTAGATAACTACGTATAACAGAGCTTCTAAGAGAGGACACTGAAATTCAGCAGGGAAGTGACAGGGAACCTTGAAGGGAGAGGGAAGCAAAGCAGCTGGCCCAGCTGTGATCAGCTCAGAACACAGAGGAGCTCTCCAGTGTGGGTAATAGATAAGTGAGAAATCTCTAGTGATCCCCATTCCCACTGCTGACTTCTGCAATCCTAGCCACAAGTGAGCGCCTCAACCCTTGCAGGCCCTGACACTAATATAGGGTGCTGTCTGGAGTCCATGTAACAGCATTGTTTCAGAGAAGGAATTCACACTGGGTCTCACCACCTCCTGAAATCCAAGTAGCTGTAGTATGGCACCATTTTCAAAGCCCAGTCCCCACCAGGTGGCACCTTGCCCCAGAAATCTGCTGACAACCCCAGATCTACCCAGAGGGCTGTATCATATGATGGTAGCTAGACCCAATGGGGTGACCATGTCACCAACACTCTAGCCTATGCAGTGTCCTATACCCTGGGGAATGAACAGTACAGTGTGCCAGGGAGGTTGCCACCGGGACAAAGGTAGCTGCATTATGTGTTCTCCAGAGCCTGAGAGCTGTCTTCAAGTTTCTGCCACTGGCAACAACCCTGCCCTTTCTAGCAGAAGCACACATACCTTCAGAGGGCCTGGGGTCTGGCCTGCCTACATTGCTGTCCTAGGGCCTGTGGACAGTTTCACCCTACTCACTGCTACCACCATTGGTGAGCAAAACATATCTTCCTGGGACCTGGGGACTGATCTGCACTGCTTATTGTAGCTAGGGCCTACACACGCCATTGGGGTACCTAAAGGCAGGCTCACCTTGCCTATCTCTACCACCTACATGCACTGACTAGGGGCCTGAGAATAGGCCCACCCTACCCACTCAGCAATGTTATCTTTCAAAAATAAGGAAGAAATGAAGTCCCAGATGAGTGAAAACTGAAGAAACTGACAAGCTGTACAAGAAATATTTAAGGAAGCTCTACGTCTGGAAAAGAAAAAATGTATCTACCATCATGAAACCACCCAAAAATATACAACTGACTGTTAGAACACATACACAAACAAGAAAGAGAAAGGAGTCAAATTTTAACTGTTATCAATATAATAAACCCCATGCAACTATAAAGATAAGCAATAAAAATGAACAAAAGAAAAAATATGCAAAATAAGAATAAAATTAACAAAATGACAGGAGTAAGTCCTCATCTATCAATAACAACCTTGAATATAAATGATTTAAATTCCTTAATTAAACGGTATACATTGATAGAATAAATTAAAAACCAAAAGCTGACTACATGGTGTCAATAAGAAGCTCGCTTTATCTGTAAGGACAGATGTAGACTGAAAGTAAAGGGACACAACAAATAGGCCGGGCACAGTGGCTCACACCTGTAATCCCAGAACTTTGGTAGGCCGAGATGGGTGGATCATGAGGTCAAGAGCTTGAGACCACCCTGACCAACATGGTGAAACCCTGTCTCTACTAAAAATACAAAAATTAGTGGGGCATAGTGGTGCATGCCTGTAGTCCCAGCTACTCAAAAGGCTGAGGCAGAAGAATTGCTTGAACCCGGGAGGTGGAGGTTGCAGTGCGTGGAGATCGTGCCACTGCACTCCAGTCTGGCAACAGAGCAAGACTCCGTTTCAAAAAAAGAAAAAAAAAGACAGAGAAACATTCTGAGGGAAGGTGTTCTCTTTCCAGGTCCACAAGGGGGCGTAGTTTTAAGGGCAAGAACTTCCTAGCACCATGCACCCCTCCCACCTCTTTTCAACCGGGAGACTTATTCGCAGGTGCGGGAAGAAACTAAGAGTCAATCACTCCAGCGTAAGTTCTAAGGAACTCCTTTCATTGGCCCTTTCCCCAAGGAACTCCTTTCATTGGGGATTTAGAGAAGGTGGGGGTTCCTCCCAGGTTAAAAGTCCTCTACACCCCTTTGGACTCCATGTTTGAGTCCCCTTCCACGAACACCTCCTTCGAGGAAGCCATTTTTCTCTCTCCTGGATTTCCCTCTGGAGTCCCCTTCCACGCTCTGTGGAAGCCTGTCTTCCCCTCCTAAACTCCATCTCTCTCTATTCCCTTCCACTCAGGGTGGAAGCTGCTTTCCCCTCCTGGATTCCATCTTTCTAGATTCTTTCACTCAGTGTGAGAGTTAGCTGTTTCTTTCTCTCTCCTCTTCTCCTGTTTCTGTCTCTGTCTCTCTCTCTCTCTCTCAATAAATCACTTTCTACAAACACTTCTGAGTCCAGCATTTACTGCGCACTGCGCTGTGGTCCCGTCTCATTCTTGAGAGGGCAGGAGACCAAGAACCTGGAGAAATGTCCTCTCAGGGGAGCTGAGGGCACCCTGAACCCCAATATTACATTCTGGTGAGCCAGCCAGGAGAGGGGTACCAGAAAAAGAAGTATAGAAGAGGGGTTCATCCAGGAAAGAGGTACAGCCAGAGAAGATTCAAAATCGTGAGTAAAACTGGCCCCATTCTGTCCTGTCTCTTTAAGAACACCTGAAGTGGCGCAGCCAGGCAGGGCTATGGGGAACCGGAGCAGCGGCGTCCGGGAGGAACGGCCTAGCCAAAATTAAAAGCACAGGTTTTTTACCTCCAAGCTCTCTCTCTGCTTTCCATCTCCTTCTCTATCCTTCAGATGTTATCTCTGGGACCAAAACCTGCCGGAGCCTGTGGGGCGGAGAAGGCGAGCACTGCCCCCAGGGTCTTTCGCTCCAGCCGGCTGAGAATAGCCCAGCCTGGAGACTGGAACTGGGACCTCCCGCAGCTTAGCTGCACAGCAAGCCGCAACCAGGCAGTAGAAAACAGCAGGGAGGGGCGAGGTACAGCCCGGGCCTGCAGGGGACCAGGGAGCCTGGCAGCCTGGCTCATGGTTCTTGCAGTCCTCCCCAGGAGCTGCCCCAGGGCTTTCACGGGCTGGTTGCAGCTCCCTGCGTGGGCAGCAGCTTGGGGCGTGGCCTAGGCGCTCACGTGGTTCTGGCGGGGTCAACAGAGCTACGGGAAGCCACGGGGGAGGGGGAACTCACGCCGGCCCAGCAGCAGCTGCTAACCCGGCTTTAAACTGACATGGAAAGCGGCTTTTTTCCTCTGCCGGTGCCCTGAACTCCAATATTACAATTCCAGGGAAGCAGAAACCAAAGACATGCAGTAGTACCTATATTTATATAAGACAAAGAGACTTTAAGCAAAAAAACAGAAAATTAAAAAAACACAAAAATGGTCATTATTTTATGATAAAGGGCTCAATTCAGCAAGAGAATATACCAATCATAAATATATATGCCCCAACACTAGAACACCTAGCTATATAAATAAATATTATTACAGCTAAAAAGAGAGATAGACCTCAATGCAGTAATAGTTGGACACTTCAAGAACCCACTTTTCAGCAATTAAATAGATCATCTAGACAGAAATTTGACTAAGAAACATCAGGCTTAATCCGCACTACCTACCAAATGGACTTACCAGACATTTAAAGAACATCATATACAGCAGCTGCAGAATGCACATTATTCTCATTAGCTTATGAAATATTCTCGGATAGACTATATGTTAGGCCATCCAACAAGTTTTGCTTTTTAAAACACACTTTTGAAAATCAAAATATTATCAACTACGTTGTCAGGACATAATGAAATAAGTGTAAATAAGAGGAAGTTTAGAAACTGTACAAACACAAGTAAATTAAAAAAACATGCTCCTGACTGGTGAGTAGGTCAGTGAAGAAATTAAGAAGAAAATTTAAAAATAATTCTTGAAAGAAAAATGAAAACACAACATACCAAAATCTATTAAATATGGCAAAATCTCTGCCTGTGACCACCATCTCCCCTAGTATACAGAGATTTCTTCTAGGCCACCTCTCATGTTTGCTTAAAGCCCAAGAGTTCTTCCATAAGCTTGTAGTGAATACTGCCAAGCCCTAGGTCTCATTCTTCAAGGCAGTGGGCTCTCCTCTGGCCCAGACAGGTCCACAAATGCTGTCTAAGAGCCTAGACCTGTACTTGGGACCCCAAGAGCCTACTTGTTGGTCTATCCTACTGTGGCTGATCTGGTATCTAGGGTGCAAGATGAAGATCTATTTACTTTTTCCCCTGCTTTCGCAACAGAAGGATTCCTTCCCCTTTGTCACCACATCTGGGAATGTGCTGAGTCTCCCTTGAAGCCAGCACATTTCAGAGCCCAAGGCCCATTGTGTACTTCCTGAGCATAGCTTCTGGTTATTCAGGGTCCAAGGGCACTTTAGTCAGCAGGCGATTTTTCCTGCCAGGACTGGGTCCTTCCCTTCAAGGTTATCAGATTTCCTTTTGGCCCAGGTGTCTCTAGAAATGACAGGGCATGGAATGGGGGCCTCATGACTCTGCCTGGTGCCTTATCCTACTGTGGTTGAGCTGGTATGCAAAATGGAAGACAAAGTCCTTTTTACTTTTCACTCTCTTCTCCTTAAGCAGAAGGAAGGAATCACTTTTAGTGTTATGAACTACACTGCCTGCAATTTGCGAAGGGATGGAGCAAGCCCTTCGTTAGCTGTGTGAGCTGATGTCCAGTGAACCAGGCTGTCACATGAACTAGGGTCATGTGACAGCCCGGTTCACTGGCTCTAAGAACAGTCTAACCCTAGGAATTGCCTAGGAATTGCAGTCCTTGTATCCTAGACTGCCTTTTAAGTTTCCGTAGGACCTCAGAACACTTCATCCTATGATGGGAAGACTTCCTGAGTAACTCAATTTCTGATGGCTGGGATGGGTGAATCCCCTTTGGCTAGGATGGGTCCTAATTTTCCTTCTGTGCATTGATGCAGGCTGATTTCCACATGACTTTATTCTCCACTGTGACAGAGCAACACTGAGTTTAATGTAAAGTCCCCCACTTTCTGTCCAGATGCTCTCTCCTTCCCTCAAGCTGCTGCCAGAAATGTGGGAGGGGTGGCGTTGGCAATTTGAAACTGTTGCTCTTGTCTTCTTCATGATACAAAGTTAAAACCAGGTGCTGTGATTGCTCACTTGATTTTTGGTTCTTGTGATAGTGCTTTTGTGTGTGCAGATAGTTTTTAAAATGTGATGTTCCAGCAAGGGGGATAAACTGTGTAGGCTTCTCTTCCACCAACTTGCTCCACTCCACCTTTTTACTCATAAGTTTTACAAAAGGGACTCTTACAAAAAGGGCTTATAAGGTATTATTTACAATTAATTTGAATTTACTGCTGAGGTTACTCAGGTGGATCTATACATAAGATCCTTTAATAGATTGTATTTTCTAACATTCAGCCTCCAACATAAGTTCAACTCAATCTTATTATACAGTGCTTTAGACCAGGCCTGGTTTTGATTAAATCCATATTTTAAAATTTCAAGCATTTATTTATTCCATGCCTAAGGCCAATGTGATTGAAATATACAACACACTGCATAAGCAAAATTCAAAGCACTGAAAGATTCCAATTCAAAGACGGAAATGTATTCAGGAGACTAACAAGTACGTCTGTTTTTCTTATTTAGAAAGACATATTACACACACACACACGCATGCGTGAATCCTTCCAGAACTGTAGCCATCTTGAAAGTATGCAGTTTATTGCAATTCTCTTTGTGGTGTTTATTATTGTGCATTTTTAAATGTGTGTGTTTTCAAATGGATTTGTTGGCATCCTAAATATGGGCCTGGATTGCCTGAGAGGTAGCAAAGTGCCATATCTATACTTGGACACCACTGACCCTCCTGCCCATTCCCCTTGTACTCAAGGAATCCAGTTGCTATTATTAGAAAAGCTCCTTGATTCTTTGTCTTCATCAAAACATTTTATAATCCTTTGGAAATTCTTGTATAGGAGTATCAAGAGCTGCTAATGTACAAAAAGAGTTTGCAGCACTCTAATTTACCATATTCTAAGATAGCCAAGACATGCTCTCTGCCTGAGCTCAACACACATTCACTGTGCAATACACTGTAATCTGATTTCCAGTTAATGAAGTTTCCTATTCAATACATAAATCTTAGCCCTCATTTTTTCAATCTTTCTCCAGAACTATCTTTCACTCTCTTTTTTAAAACTTTATAGTACCTGTTCTTTTGGCTTCTGTGACTAGATTCCCTCTTGGATATCCTTTTACATCTCTGACTGCTTCTTCTTGGTCTTTCGTCTTTCATCATGATCGTATCCGCTGAATTTTCATAGGCATACATGCACCCTCACCTAGGAGAGTTACTTTATCTTCAAAGAGATGTATTATTTTACTATTTATATGTTGATGACTGCTAAAGGTGACATCTATAATCCAGAACTTTCTTATAACCCAAAAATGAAACTCTAACCACCCTCCCCAACCCCCTGTGCCAACCATCTGCATGGACCCCTCCTCTCAGCCAAGGGCATCCTAAAGTTAACCTGAAAAACTAGTTCAGGCCATGATGGGAAGTAGGGATCAGACATGTCTCATTATACCTTCCTCTCTTTTGGAATTTGAGCACAGTTGATGAACATTAGCATCAATACAGAAACCTTGAGACTGACAGAAGAAACTCTTTTACAGTCTATTCTCTCTGAAGCCTGCTACAGCTTCATCTGCATGCTAAACCCTGGGTCTCCACAACCTTGTTTCTTAACCTAGACATCTTTCTATTGATTCCAGGTCTTTAGGTAATAACTCATTCACACAATTGCCAATCAGAAAATCTTTGAATTTCCTATGATGTAGAAGCCTTCACTTCCAGTCCCATTTTTCTGGACCAAACCAATGTAAATCTTACATGTTCTAATTGATGTCTTGTGTCTCTCTAAAATACATAAAACCAAGCTGTAGTCCAACCACTTTGGGTGCATGTTCTCAGGATCTTCTGGGATTGTATCATGGGCTAGTGGTCACTCATATTTGGATCAGAATGAATATCTTCAAATATTTTACTGAGATCAACTCTTTTTGTTGACATTCTCCTAAGCTCAGATCCTGAGCTGCCAATAGAACACATCTCTACTGAATTACAGATATCTCAAATTCCCATCCAGCTTTGAACCTGTAAAGTCAGACAAATTATGTGCTTCCAAAATACAGTGGTGGAGACTTCCACCAAGATGACCGAACAGGAACATAGTTCCCAGTCCATAGTTCCCAGAGACAGCGATCCAGAAGGTGAGTGATCTCCACATTTCCAACTAAGGAACTAGGTTCATCTCACTGGGACTGGTTAGACAGTGGGAGTAGCCCAAGCAGGACAAAGTGAAGCAGGGCAGGGCATTGCCTCACCTTGGAAGTGGAAGGGGCTGGAGAACTCCCTCTCCTAGCCAAGGAAAGTCATTAGGGACTTTTCTGATCACTTCAGCACTCTGGCTCAGATATTGTGCTTTTCCCATGGTCTTCACAACCCGCAGACCAAGAGATTCCCTCCGGTGCCTACAATGCCAGCGCCCCAGGTTTCCAGCACAAAACTGGGTGACCATTGTAGCTGCAGCAGGGATTCTTTTTTTCTTTCTCATACCCCAGTGGTGCCTGAAATACCACAAGACAGAACTGCTCATTCCCCTGAAAAAAAGGTGCCTGAAGCCAGGAAGCCAAGTGATCTGGCTTGGTGGGTCCTACCCCCATGAAAACCAGCAAGCTAAGATCCACTGGCTTGAAATTCTCACAGCCAGCACAGCAGTCCGAGCTCCATCTGGGACAGTAGAGCTTGGTGGGGGAAGGGGCGTCCGCCGTTACTGAGGCTTCAGTAGACAGTTCTAAACTTGCCTGTGTAAACAAAGTCTCTGGGAAGTTGACACAGCAACTGGGCTGAGCCCACAGCAGCTCAGCAAGGCCTCTGCAGGCAGATTGTGACTAGACTCCCTTCTTGCTGGACAGGGCATTTCTGGAAAAAGGCAGCAGCCTGTCAGTGACCTATAAATAAAGTCCTCACCTTGCTGGGACAGAGCACCTGGGAAAAGGGGCAGTGTGAGTCACTGCAGCAGATATAAATGTCCCTGCCAAGCAGCTCTGAAGGGACCAACAGAGCTCCCAGCACAGCACTTGAGCTCTGATAAGGTACAGCCTGCCTGCTCTAGTGGTTCCCTGACCCCCGTTTATCCTAAGAGACACCTCATACAGGAGAGCTCTGGCTGACATCTGGCAAGTACCTTTCTGGAACCAAGCTACCAGAGGAAGAAACAGGCAGCTATCTTTGCTGTTCTGCAGCCCTCGTGGGTGATTCCCAGGCAAAGAGGGTCTGCAGTGGACCTCCAGCAGACCTGCAGCAGAGGGGCCTGTTAGAAAGAAAACTAAAAACCAGAAGGAAATAGCGTCAACATCAACAGAAAGAACGTCCACTCAAAGACCCTATCCAAAAGTCACCAACTTCAAAGACCAAAGGTAGATAAATCCATGAAGATGGATAGAAACAAGTACAAAAAGGCTGAAATCGCCTAAAACCAGAATGCCTCTTCTCCTCCAAGGGATCACAACTCCTCATCAGCAAAGGAACAAAACTGGAGGGAGAATGAGTTTGATGAACTGACAGAAGCAGGCTTCAGAAAATGGGTAATAACAAACCTCTTTGAGCTAAAGGAGCATGTTCTAACCCAATGCAAAGAAACTAAGAACGTTGAAAAAAGATTAGATGAAATGCTAACCAGAATAACCAGCTTAAGGAAGAAAATGAATGACATCATGGTGCTGAAAAACACAGCACTAAAACTTTATGAGGCATACACACGTTTCAACATTTGAATCAATCAAGCAGAAGAAAGAATATCAGAAATTGAAGATTAACTCAATGAAATAAAGCAAGAAGGCAAGATAAGAGGAAAAAGAGTGAAAAGAAATGATCAAAGCCTCCAAGATATATGGGATTATGTGAAAAGACCAAATCTATATTTGATTGGTATACCTGAATGTGTCAGGGAGAATGAAACCAAGATGGAAAACACTTCAGTATATTATCCAAGAGAACTTCCCCAACCTAGCTAGACAGGCCAACATTCAAATTCAGGAAACAAAGAGAATACCACAAAGGTATTCCTTGAGAAGAGCAACGCCAAGGCACATAATCATCAGATTCACCAAAGTTGAAATGAAGGAAAAAAATGCTAAAGGCAGCCAGAGAGAAAGTTCGGGTCACCAGCAAAGGGAGGCCCATCAGATTCATAGTCGATCTCTCAGCAGAAACCCTGCAAATCAGAAGAGAGTGTAGGCCAATAGTCAACATTCTTAAAGAAAGAATTTTTAACCCAGAATTTCATATTCAGCCAAACTAAGGTTCATAAATGAAGAAGAAATAAAATCCTTTACAGACAACCAACTGCTGAGGGATTTCATCAACATCAGGCCGACATTACAAGAACTCCTGAAAGAAGCACTAAACATGAAAAGGAACAAGCAGTACCAGCTTCTGCAAAAGCACACCAAATTGTAAAGACCATCAACACTGAAGAAACTGCATCAACTAATGGGAAAAACAACCAGTTAACATCAAAATGGTAGAATTGAATTCACACATAGCCTCAAAATAAAGGGATGGAGGAAGATTTACCAAGCAAATGGAGAGCAAAAAGAAGCAGGGGTTGCAATCCTAGTCTCTGATAAAACAGACTTTAAACCAACAAAGATCAAAAGAGACAAAGAAGGGCATTATATAATGGTAAATGAATCAATGCAACAAGAAGAGCTAACTATCCTAAATATATACGCACCCAATACAGGAGCATCCTGATACATAAAGCAAATTCTTAATAACCTACAAAGAGACTTAGACTCCCACACAATTATAGTGGGAGACTTCAACACTCCACTGTTAATATTAGACAGATGAACGAGATGGAAAATTAACAAGGAAATCCAGGACTCAGACTCAGATCTTGACCAGGTGGACCTAATAGACATCTATGGAACTCTCCACCCCAATACCAAAGAATATACATTCTTCTCAGCACCACATTGCACTTACTCTAAAATTGACCACATAATTGGAAGTAAATCACTCCTCAACAAATGCAAAAGAACAGAAGTCATAACAACCAGTCTCTCAGACCACGGTGCAATCAAATTAGAACTCAGGATTAAGAAACTCACTCAAAACCACACAACTACATGGAAACTGAACAATCTGCTCCTGAATGACTACTGAATATATAATGAAATGAAGGCAGAAATAAAGATATTCTTCAAAACTAATGAGAATGAAGACACAATGTAACAGAATCTCTGGGACACATTTAAATCGATGTCTACAGGGAAATTTATAGCACTAAATGCCCACATGAGAAGCAAGGAACGATTAAAAAAGCTATACCCTAACATCACGATTAAAAGAACTAGAGGAGCAAAATCAAACAAACTTTTTGAAGGATAATGCATGCTCATAGCCAAATAACTCTATAATCTTACCCTGTAGAATCAAAGAAGTTCAACATACTTTCATTCTGTTACATTTTTCGTTTCTCTTTTGCCCTAGTTGGCAGTGTTTCTGACACTTTATAATAAGAACCTTTTCTCCATTTTCCAATAATATGTTCTTCATTACTGTCTGAGACCTTACTAGAATGGCATTTCATGTTCATACTTGCATCAACTTTTTGTTTATGTTTATATGTAGGCCTTTTCTTCAGTTCTCCTCTTTTCTTTTTCAGCCCTCAGCGTAATTGCTGTTACTGTCCAGATTACTACCAACAGTCACTTCATGGTAAACTCAGCTTTTTCTAGTGCCACCTCAAAATTTTCTAGGCTCTACTCACCACCCAGTTCCAAAGCCACTTCCATATTTTTATGTATTTATTGCAGCATCACCCCACTCTGTGGCAACAAATCATGTGTTAAAGTACTCAGGCTGCTATTACAAAATACTGAAGACTGGATGGCTTAAACAACAGAAATTTATTTCTCACATTTTGTAGGCTGACAAGTCCAAGATCAAGGTGCCAGCTGATTCAATTCCTGGTAAGTGCCCTCTTCTTAGCTTGGAGACAGTTACCTTCTCCCTGAGTTGTTACATGGACTTTTCATTGTGATCACGTGGAGAGAAGGAGAGAGAGAGAGAGAAAGAACAAGCATTTGCTTTCTCTACTTATAAGGCCACCAGTTCTTTGAGATGAGGGCACATTATTATGAGTTCATTTCATCTTAATTATTTTCTAAAGACCCTGTCTCTAATTACAGTCCCTTTAGTATGAGAGCTTCAACATATGAATTTGGAGAAATGCAATTCAGTACATAGCACCTCCTTCTGAAGAAGACCCTGAAGAGGATGACCAGAAACATTGATCTTGATCATTGAAAATAATCACAATACAAGAGGCAAGCATTATTTTTTGGTTGATATATACTTTATCTATGATAATATTTACCTTTTGAAGATATGCAATTCAGTGATGTTTTTAATACATTCACAGAAATGTGTACCCATTACCACCACTACCTCATTTAAGAATATTTTCATCACCCCTAAAAGAAACCCAGCACCCATTAACAGTCATTTCTCATTCTCTCCTCCCAGCCCATGGCAACCATTAATCTACTTTTCATCTCTATAAATGTGCGTATTCTGGATTTTCATTATCAAGCTATTATCAACTATGTGATCTTTTGTTACTAGCATTGTTTTAAATGCTTTAAATAGTTCACTTAATATTCACAATAATCTAATGTCATATTTTATTATTATTATTCAACTCAGATAGAAAAACTGAGACATGGTTTAGTAACTTGACCAAGTCACACAGTTCGTAAGTGAAAGACTGGGGTTTAAGCCCAGACCATCTGTATTCAGAATCTATGATCTCAACCAAAACACAATTTCTTCCTTATCTAAGGAGATGCATTGAACTTTATCTCCAAGGTGATCAAGGATGGGCAGAATAGCAACCAGAGTCTGTGGGAAAACAGAATATCTATGGTTGAGTGAATGATATTATTATAATACCCTCGTCTAGAGAAGAATCTCAATCTGAAGTGACAGTGAACAAAACATATTCAATTTCTTGGAAGAAAATGGACTAAACAGAATTATGATCAATGGTCTAGATGACTAGGAAAAGTTCCAGAATAAAGCACCATTAAAAATAAAACTGGATTTTGTTTAAAATAGTAAATATATTAGGCCTCCAAGAAGGAAATAACAAAATGGTATTAAATGTCCATGAGACCATTGGTCAGTTATGCTCATGTAGTTAGAGTTGTGTGAGGTACAGTCTCAAGAACACCAAGACCAAAAGAAAGCATAGTAACAGAATAATAATCAAAACAAGAGGAAAGAGTTGAGAATACTTATTAATGGTGGAAATGCCAGCTCATTGGTTGTTAGGTTCCTGGAACCCACCTTATTAGACTTGAATGCTGTATTATAGCAACAGTTATCACACACTTTAACCTCATAAGAGTGTGTATGAAATATTCAGGGGGCCTTGATTCAATATTTCACTATTGACAGTCTCTGAAATAGATAGGAGTGTGGAAGCTAGTGGAGGAAGAGAGATGATGAGGGCCAAAAAGCCAGTTACCATCTGTATTATTTTCCTACTGTTGCTGTTGTCGGAGTATCACAAACTTGGTGGCTTTAAATGACACAAATGTATTGTCTTACACTTAAGGAGGCTATAAGTCTGAAATCCTTTGTACTGAGCTAAAGTCAAGGTTTCGGCAGGGTTGGTTCCTTCTGGATGATCTGGGAGGACAATCTGTCTCTTAGCTTTTTTTCAGCTTCTAGTGGCCTCCTCTATTCCTTGACCTGTTTCCTTCCACCATTTTCAAAGTGCATAGCACAGATTGGAGCCATAATCTATGGATGTTAAACAGAAGGTTGAATGATGAAATATAGGTTTGTGTGGCTTCTGTACAGCACAGATTGGAGCTATAGCCTGTGGATGTTAATAAAATGTTGAATGATAAAATAAAAGTTTGCCCAAACTGATAATCTGGTATACTCTCCCCATGTTAAGACTGTTAACTCAATTACATCTGCAAAGTTCCTTTTGCCATGTGAATTAATAGCCACAGGTTCCAGGGATTGGGACGTGGATATTTTTAAGACTCATTATTCAGCCTACCATACCACCAATCTTCACTGCTCTTCACCTTTCTTTTATTTATTGCACAATTTTTATTTTATTGTATTTTTAGACAGAGTCTCACTCTGTCACCCAGGCTGGAGTGTAGTGGCACATTTTGGCTCACTGCAACCTCTGCCTCCAGGGTTCAAGAGATTATTCTGCCTCAGCCTCCCTCCCTAGTAGTTGGAACTACAGGCGTGTACTACCACACCTGGCTAATTTTTGTATTTTTAGTAGAGACAGGGTTTCACCATGTTGGCCAGGCTGGTCTCAAACTCCTAACCTCAAGTGATCTACCAGCCCTGGCCTCCTAAAGTGCTGTGATTATAGGTGTGAGCCACCGCACACAGCATAATTTTTTAGGGAGTAGTCTGATATATCAAATCCTGGGAACAGAGGCCATGCATACTTCTATTTTGTCATTCAACATTTTATTCACCAAATATTTAATAGGCATGCCCCAGGTATCCAGAATTTTGTTATCCTTTGAAGCAAACATCATAGATATATTCTTGCCCTCATGGAGCTCACAGGTTATGTCATCCTTTTTACTAAGTCAATTATGCCATCCTGCTCACTACCTTTTCTGCTAATATGAATTTCTCCTTCCTATTTCAGTCCACTCTTTCTAACCCCAAGACAAATAGGACTAGTATTTGGGGAGGATAAGACAAGAACAGAATTCATTTTAACAAGGAAACTTTGTAACACAATTTGTTAGCATTAAACACCTACTAAGAAGATAGTTTAAAGTTTATTTATTAGTTTATGTCCCGTAAACTGAGTTGCAGGGGAAAATATTATAATAGCCCAAAGGAGGAGTTAAATTTATTTAGGCCCCTAATCTCCTTTGAGTAGGGATTAGTGCCTGCATAAATATTTCCCCAAGAAACAGCTGATTCCTGATTGCTGAAAAGTGAAAGTTTTCTTTGCTGCAAGTGCTAAATGACTTAGCATACGCAGAGGTGCGAACTGAGTATGCTATCCATCTCTATATATAGGAGTCTGCTTCCACCTGCTGGTTGGAGAATTTCACAATTATCAGTATTATACAGGTAATTTCTACTTGAATCTTTATATTTGTTTCTGATTTGTAGGCATAATGTCAGCTCTTTTCTATGCAAGCCTTCTCCTCTACTCCAAAACCTACCAGACCTCTGTAGGCCTAGCCTCTGGGGTGAGTGATTAAACTAGCTAGAATGTTGTGTTATAAAAAATATCAAGAAGCTACAGATATCTAAGGTATCTGAGAGGACATTAGAAGGCTTAACAAAGTTTATAGGATGTAGAATACATGAACAGAGGCCTGAGGAAAATGGGCTGGATGATCTGAGAAAGTACGGTCACAATTGGAATTTCATAAGACACTTGATTATCAGGAGTTGGAGACCGGAGGATGTTGTTGTCCAAAGAAAACCTGGGGGACTGTGCCTGGTCTTGGTTATTTCATGTGGAAGCAAATGATTTCCTAATTCTCTAGGAAAGTTGAAATTTCCAGAAAAAAAAAAACTACTTTGTTTGCTCTATTTTTGAGCAAATATCTGAAAACTGAGTGTTAATTAGGATTTCTATTAGAGAAAACCAATGTCATGCCGGTTCCATTCAAGGGAGACACACGTTCTTGCCATTTGAGTATAACAAAAAGTATTCTGAGTTTGTGCCCTAGGGAAGTAGAAAGAGTTGAGGGATAAAAACTTTGTATCATATAAAATATACTAGCGAACTCTGTCACCAGTTCTAGCGTGAATGTGGTCTATAATCAAATAAATGCAAAATAAAACAATAGTAGTTTCCATTTTGCAACTAATTTTTCAAGATAGAAAAATATTTGGCTAGTAGATATGAATTAAGAGGTTCAGTTTGCATAAAAATAATACTATCGATAAAATCTTCTCGAAAGCAATTTGAAAAGCAAATTTTAAAAAATGTATACTCTTTGAATCAGTAATTTTGGTTTTAAGATAGTTTACTGTAGAAGTCATCACAGAGGTATTAAAATAATTGCATAAAAGATACTCATGATGGTATTGTATATAATTTGAAAAAGACTATTATAATAGCTACAATGTAATAGATGATTATAATATTTTTGACATTGTGTTTGGTCATTGACCGTGAAAAGAGGACATGAAGGAGAGAGAAAACAAAAAAGAGGAAAGAAATAATATCAGAGAAAAAAGTAACAGAGCATTGCCTAGTCCATTTCCTAGCAGCCTCCTGACTTGGTATTTCAGAACTTGAAAAATTTTAGGTGAAAGGTGAAAGACTTAAGAATGGTTTGTTACATTTTGTGGGACCCTAGGGAAAGAAAATACTCTGCCTCAGCCATGGTGAAATTGATAGCCGGAAGTTATGCTGTGCTACATAGCAGCCATTAGCTACAAGTGGCTTCTTAAATCTAAACTAAATAAATGACATGAAACTAAAAATTGAATTTTTAGTTTGAAGTGCTCAATAGCTACATGATGCTAGTTGCTACTGCATTTAAGAGTACACTGATATTACATTTTCATCATCTCAAGATGATGCCCAGCACTGCCCTCAAGACTCAATAGAGACAGCCTTGAGTAGAATTGCTATGCCTTGTTGCTCAACGGAAAAAACTTATTCCTCCATTTTACTTCAATCAACCTATCCTGTAGACACTTTTTGGTATTTGTTATCACCCTAAACTACTCCAAAATAATAAATTTAGATTTTTACTCTCCTTCATCTTATGTTCTCAGTTAACCTTAGTATATTCTTCCTCTAATTCATGGGATGTCCAGTCTGTTGAGCCCTTCATTGTCTTTCTATTCATTAAGACATTCATACTCAATAAAAACATAATGAAGTATGATCATTCTATAGTATTTTTTGGTGGATACCCTTTACCACATTAAGAAAGTTGTTTTTTTTTAATTTGAGGTACCCGTAATATTTAATATATTCATTTAATTTGTAAAGGTAAAATTAGTATAATTAGAATATCCATCACCTTAAGTACTTGTCTTTTCTTTATGCTAGAAACATTTGAATTAGTCTCTTCTATTTTGAAATATAAACAGATTATTGTAAATAATAGTCACTCTACAGACCTATCCGACACAAAGCCTTATTTCTTCTACCAAACAAAAAATTTCTACCCATTAACCAACCTCTCTTTATTTCCTACTTCCCCATACACCTCCTACAGGAACTTATTTTCTATTTGTAGTTTGTAATTGTTTTCATCATGAGTAATTAAATTTTATCAAATACTCTTTGGACAACTTTTGAGATGATAATATAAGGTTTTTCCCTCATTATTCTGCTGATACAGTGAATTCTACTGATTTATTTTTAAATGTTGATTCTTTCATTCACAATTTAAAAAAGCAAGTGAACAGAATCTTACCAGAAGACTAGAAATGAAAGAGTACTTTTTTAACCTGCATGCACAAAAACCTTTTTTAACCTGCTAGCATCATAATTCATTACAGAAGACAGAAAATTTTTTCCCTTAGTTTTGGGAACAAGGCAAGGATGTCTGCTCTCATCATTTGTATTTTGAGATATGGTAGTCTGGAGATGGCACTGGTGGTTCTGGACAGTACAGTAAGTCACAGAGTAAAATGTACCTAAATTACAAAGAAAGAAGGGCAACTCTTTTTATACAATGTGATAATCTACCTTAAAAGTAGAAACACAGGATCTGATTCCAAGACTTATTATGAAGCCACAGTAATGAAAATAGAATAATATTGACATAAAATTGAATATATTAGTCAATGGAACAGAATAGAGAGAGACTCTAAACAAGATGCAAACATTTACGTTTAATTGATATTTTACAAAAATTCCAAGTCAAGTTTAACAAATGATGCTGAAAATATTGGATAGCAATAGACAAAATAAGAAACCTTGACCCTTGCCTTATATCTTCTACCAAAATTAACTCAAAATGGAGCATTAATGTAATAACTAAAATATAAAACCTCTAGAACAATATGGGAAAATTATATTCACTTTGATTTTGGTAGTGCAAACCCTACCAGAAAACCCTCTTAAATAGAATACAAAAGAGCAAACTGTGAAGATAAAATTGATAAGTTGGACTCCTCAAAATTGTAAACATTTGCTTTTGAAAATATTTGCAAGCATATATTCAACAAACTTCTTGTTTGAAGACATATAAAAACACAGTTCAATAATAAGACAAACAGGCCAGGTGCAGTGGCTCATGACTATAATCCCAGCAATTTGGTAGGCCAAGGTGGGCAGATCATGCAGTCAGAGGTTCAAGACCAGCCTGACCAACATGGTGAAACCCTGTTCCTACTAAAAGTACAAAAATTAGCTGGGCGTGGTGGCATATGCCTGTAATTCCAGCTACTCAGGAGGCTGAGGCAGGAGAATCACTGAACCTGGGAGGCAGAGGTTGCATTGAGCCAAGATTGCGCCACTGCAAATTACTCCTTCTTGGGAGACAGAGTGAGACTCCATGTCAAACAAACAAACAAACAAACAAACAAAAAAGACAAAACATACCAGTAAAAACTGGGCACAACTTTGAGTAAACATTTCACCAAAAAAATGTATAGATTAAAAAAAAGCACATGGAAGAATGTTTAACATCACCAATGTTTAGGGAAATTCAAATGAAAACAATAAGACGTCATTATGTATTTAGAAGAACTGATTTGAAGACTATTCATACAAACTATGGATGAGAATGTGGAGAAACTGAAACTTTCCTACACTGCTGTTGAAAATGTAAAATGATACAACCACATTAGTAGGAGTGTGACAATTTTTTAAAAACTTGAACGTACACCTCCCACATAACCCAGGAATTCCACTACTAGGTATTTGTGAATGAGAAATGAAAGAATATGTCAACACAAAGTCTTACGAACAGATGTTTACAACACTTGTATTTACAATAGCTTAAAACAGCAAATAACCCAAATGTCTACTGAAATACTTTAGCTTGAGCTTGGCTATAAGGAATACATTTTAAACAATTCTGTCAACTCCATTTTGTCCACCCTGAGCTATGTTTGTCCACCCTGAGTTATGTAGGGCATTTTGTTTCAAAAGCTTGTGGTCTGAAATATCTGGCATTTTTGTAACTAATTTTTTGAGAAACAGGGCCCACCGGCCCTGTATATTTTGTATTTGTAACCGTGTAACTGTTATCCCACACTACTGCCCCACATCCTGAGTAAAAAAACAACTTTGAGTAGAACTTTTTGTTAGGCCCCCACCACAGAGAGTAAAAAAATAACACTCCATAGTATCAGGGACTATTTAATTGAAAGCCCTGACTCACCACCCTAATCACAAGACTGACAGGCCCCCTACTCCTCCTTCTTTTAAGTCTAACTTTTGGACCATATATACTAAATTAACTCCTAAAATTCGTCAAATGGCATCAGCGTCATATATATCAGAGCCCACTATTATCCCTTGAATACCACTAAGAAATCCATGATTTAATTCTGCCAAAACATCAATGGAAAATGAAATACCCTAGCTTGAGCTTGGCTATAATGAATACATTTTAAACAATCCTGCCAACTCCATTTTGCCCACACTGAGCTATGTTTGCCCACCCTGAGTTATGTAGGGCATTCTGTTCCGAAAGCTTGCCGTCTAAGACACCTGGCATCTTTGTAACCAATTTTCTGAGAAACAGGGCCCACCGGCCCTGTACATCCTATATCTGTAACCGTGTTAACTGCTACCTCATGCTACTACCCCACATTCTGAGTAAAAAAACAATTTTAAGTAGAACCTTTTGTTAGTTCCCACCCTTCTCCCCTAACCTACTCCTTCTGCTTCTGTAATAATCTGCTTACCGCCCCCTGACCCTAAATTGGTATAAAAATGTGGACCGCCCTTTGTTGTTGGCCGAGAGGTTTGAGCTCTAGCTGACTCTCAGACACCGGCGTAAAAATTAACTCTCAACAACCTCAGTACGTGACGCTTCTATTTAAACTCACTCAAGTAACACTGTAAACAGGTGAGTAGATAAATAAATTGTATATTCATATGAGAAAAAACTAGCATTGAAGAGAATGAATTATTTTATCTATGATCATATGGTTGAATCTTAAAGTAATTATGGTGACTCAAGCAGAAAGAAGTACCTATTGTTTGATGTACCTTAATATAAAATTCTTTAAAATGTAAATTAATCTATAGTGACAAAAGGAGTTCAGCGTTCAGCTCTGAGTTGGGTAGTGGTAGGAAGGGACAGGAGAAAACTTCTAGGGATGATCGTCTTCATTATCTTTGTTTTATGACTGAATGCATATGTCAAAATTCATTTAATGGTATACTTTATGTATGTGCATTTTACTGCGTATAAATGATTATTCCATGAAGTTGTTAATTTTTTTCTAAAACTTTATCTGTACTTGCATATCCTTTGGAAAGCCTTCTCATTTCTCTGAGATAATGCATATCTCACATTAAAGACCACAGGGCTGAAGCACTAAATATAAGAAGCAAGAAGAGTTGCTAATCTCTTTCTGTGTGTCAGACCTGTTCAGGATCCATGCAGCTGACATAATTGACTCATTCATTCAAAATGTCTGTTGTTTCTATAATATAACAAGCAGTATACTAGAAAATGACCGAACAGAAACGATGAAGTTCCTGCCCTTTTGTTGCTTATATTTACTGGGAAAGAAAAGATACAAACATAATTTATAAAAACATGGAATTTTAAGAGATATGGAGGGGTCAGTAGGGCAAGTCATTAGAGAGTTACAAATGTTACCTTTTTTTTTTTATTTTTGAAAGAAAGAAAAAGAGAAGAAAGAAAGAAAGAGTGAAAGAAAGAAAAAAAAGAATGTAAGAGAGAAAGAAAGAGGAAGAGAAAGAGGGAGAGAGAACAGGATTCTTGTTCTATTGTCCAGGCTAGAATGCAGTCTAAAAATGGATATTAAAAACCTCTTTTATGCCAATATTTGTGCTTAACAATGGAGACAGGAAGGAATAAGGGATGAAAATAACAAACAAGCAGCCAACCAATGTTTGATTTAAACCTGTGAAAAGCTATGCAATTGCTGAGGAGTGATTTACTTCCAATTATGTGGTCACTTTAAAATAGGTATAATGTGATACTGAGAAAAATGTATGTTTTGTGGATTTGGGGTGGAGAGTTCTGTAAATATTTTTAAGTTTACTGGTTCCAGGTCTGAGTTCAAGTCCTGGATATCCTTGTTAATTTTCTATCTCATTGATCTGTCTAATATTGACAGTCTAATATTGACAGTATAATGTTAAAGTCTCCCACTATTATTGTATGCGAGTCTAAGTCTCTTTGTAAGTCATTAAGAACCTGCCTTATGTATCTGGGTGTTCCTGTGTTGGGTGCGTATATATTTAGGATCGTTAGCTCTTCTTGTTGCATTGATCCTTTCACCACCATGTAATGTCCCTCTTTGTTTCTTATGGTCTTTGTTGCCTTAAAGTTTGTTTTATCAGAGACTAAAATTGCAACTTTTTTTTTTTGCTCTCCATTTGGTTGGTATGTCTTCCTCCATCCCTCTGTTTTGAGTCTTTGTGTATCCTTGCATGTGAGATGGGTCTAGATACAGCATACTGATGAATTTTAGCTTTTTAACCAATTTGCCTGTCTGT